>JAYJMH010038864.1:0-15504 GCA_036873815.1 Phacellophora camtschatica | reverse complement strand
GAGAAAAATAACCGATAAATAAAAGCTTTCTTTTGGGTGAACTTGTTTAGGAATAAAATAATTGTAAAAATTGTGTCCTTGGGGAAAGACAGTTATGAGAAAAATAACCGATGAATAAAAGCTTTCTTTTGGGTGAACTTGTTTAGGAATAAAATAATTTTAAAAATTGTGTCTTTGGGGAAAGACATTTATGAGAAAAATAACCGATGAATAAAAGCTTTTTTTTGATTGAACTTGTTTAGGAATAAAATAATTGTAAAAATTGTGTCTTTGGGGAAAAGCAGTTAGGAGAAAAGTAACCGATAAATAAAATGTTTCTCCGGAGGAACACTTGTTTCTTAAAAAAAATTGTAAAAATCGGGTCTTTGAAAAATTACCGATAATTAAAGGCTTCTTTGGAGGAACATGTTTGGTTATAGATAAATTGTAAAAAAAAGTGCGTCTTTGAGGAAAAGGCTGTTGTGAGAAAAGTAACCGACAAATAAATTTTTTTTTATGGCAGACTCGTTTGGGATTAGAAGAATTGCTTTTAATTCTTAGTACGTGAAATTAATCAATTATTTTTATTTTCACAGGTCAGTAGCAGATCTGAAGCCCATCTTGAATTAAACTCCTTCAGACGAAAAGGAGATCATGCTCTTGTTATTAAAGGGGATTCTCTTGATGTAAGTATGTTAAAGCGGATTATCTTTTTTAAACAGGTTCAATTAGGCTGCAGCAAGTGATTTTTGTTTTTTAATAATTGATGAAATTACGTCAAAGTTGTTAAAAATTATGTTATGTTGCAGGTTGCAAGCAATTCATAATGCAAAAGGGTAAAGGCGTCGACATCTTTGGTTCAATTTTCTGGTCTTGCTTTCTTGCATTTTATAAGTTGTTGGTAGACAAATAATCATACAAGAAGAAAGTTGGACAGAAAAGTTCGTCTCATTTCGGGAAAAATGCCAAGTCAGCAAACATTCGCATTGCTCTCCATTGTTTAGCTTAGCCTCGTTTTAAGAAAAATATTTAGTTAGCCAATCAAATCACTCTGACGAAAAATTGTCACGACTGTCCAATTTTTTTCTTGTATGATTACCAGTCGTTTGTTGGCGTTCAGCAATTCAATTCAACAGCCATAAAACTGACTTGTGTAGCCAGGTTTGGTTACGCCACTGATTTTTTATAATTTTTTCCAAAAGGTAACTCTTCGGCACTACGAACATGAATTTATGGAGCTTGCGGTTCAATGCCCTTCCGTAGTCGTATGCCGCTGTACCCCAACTCAAAAAGCCGAAATTGTTAGACTGCTAAAAGTGCACACAGGGAAACGAACATGCTCTATTGGAGATGGAGGTAATGATGTCAGCATGATACAAATGGCAGACGCCGGCGTTGGTATTGTTGGAAAAGTAAGTTGTACATGAATTTGAAATACGAATATGTTTGCCGGGGGCAATGTCAATCCATTGAGACTTATTTATTATCATTTTTTTGAAATTCTTTTTTGACATTTTTAATTCTTTGGGTTATCAAACATTCTGGGTTGTTGAAAATGATGTTGCGCTGTTTGCTCGGCTGTATTTAAAAAATAGTAAACGAATTTCCAAACTTATTTTTCAACGAAGCATTTTGCAGTCTTCATTTTTTATCTATGACAAAGTTATCATATTTATAAATTGATTGCAAAACCAACTTGATTTTTGTCAATGAAACGCGAGGCACAACCATTAGAGACGTCACTTTGGAAGTAGAAATAAATAAGCATGAAAGAAATTTGCTGCAGATTTCGCAGGAGCTTTCCTCAAAATAAAATTATATTTTTTTAAAAGAGCGTGTTTTTATTAAATTTTTTCTTTGACAAAATATTTTTCATTGACAAAACCCAGACCAGATTTTAGGCCATTATTTTTCGAATGAAGTGTCGAGTAAAAATCAAGTTGGTGTGCGATCAATTTTTAAATATTATGATATCTTTATTCTACCCTAGATAAGAAAATGAAGATCGTAACATGCAGTTTATTCTTTTGCTGATTCGCTGAAAAAACAAGTTTGGAATTTCGTTCAAGAATTGTTTTTATTACAACTGAGCAAACAGCGCAACCTTATTTTGAACCACACGGTAGAAACGCAATATTAAGGTTATTGTATTGTGCCCACCAACCCCGTATCCTTTCGGATATTGGTTATTGGCTGGACAGGCATGCTTTCTCCAGTAGCGCGTCGTATCAGAAGCCAGAAACCCTACAGATCAGGCATACCGAAAAAGCGGGACCTAGGACCCGAAACCCGTTGTATTGGGATCACCAAAACCATTCAGCTTCAAGTATTATTTCTTTCTCCTTTCTGTTAAGGCTGGTTGTTTCTTTCGTACATCACGTACATATTTGAGCGTATTAGAAATCACGAAGCCTTTTTCATGCTTTCAATTTCATTATTTGTTGAGATGCTGGGTCCTGGATCCTGCTTTTCCGGTATGCCTTCAGATCATACTGGGGAATGCATGATACATGCCGCATATGGGCATGGGGCCGACTGCTTAACGCCCCTCTGAAGGAATTCTAGTTTAATGAGAGGGTATATTATTTGAGTGCACAATAGTTATAATGATGATTCGTAACATTTAATCCTTTTGAGATAATATCCATGGATTTAAATTTTAGGAAGGAAAGCAAGCTTCACTTGCAGCAGATTTTTCGATAACTCAATTCAGCCATCTTGGAAGATTGCTAATCTGGCATGGTAGAAATAGGTGAGATTATATTAAAAATGAATTTAATTAATATTGCCGATTGGCGTGAAATATAGATGTTTAGAATTATGGGTATGTCAACCAAAAGTAGTTTTTTGAGAATTTCTTTTAAGAATAGTAAAATATTTAATGTTTTTAAATTTCTGACAAATTAGAAGTGTGCATATTGGTGATTATTTTGTATGCTTCTATTCCTATACCGGATGTCCCAAAAAAAACTTTCATTCGTTTTGCAACTTTATAGCAAAATCTTGAGTACAAAGCTCTATGCGATCAACATCAATAGAAAACCTGATAACTAACGAACAATTTGTAACATCATTTAGGGGAAATGCAAGTGTATGAATGGAGATATCATATGTAGTCGACATTATGAAAAATCAAAAACAGGGCAATTCGTTATTGAAGAGTTTTCAGGCCTTGCATCCTTTCAGAACTGCATCTTTTCAATTCTTGTGTAATGGGACAAGCAAAGCCCTGACATTATCTGCCTGGTGACTGCTCTAAAATAATTTAAAGTGTCATTGACTTTGAGTTGATCCTATCAAGACTTTCAAAGCGAAGAATTTCCTTCAAATCTTGAAATGTTTGAAATTCAAAGAATTCTTGAATTCTAGATTTACAGGAAAATTGAAAAACCAATGTACGTTTTTTTGCAACACCTGGTATTCTGGAAGAGAAATGTCCACAAATTTGCAATTTTGTTTAGAATCTTACCAAGCCAAACTGAAAATTTATGAACTTTTATGCAGTAGTTTCCCGCAAATAAAAAGAACTTCAAAAAAGGAATTAAGACACTAATGTATTTTAAATATTGCATTTCTAGTTACAAAAGATCTGCTTCACTCAGCCAGTTCGTAATTCACCGAGGACTTATCATTTCCGTTATGCAGGTATTCAACTGTTTATACCTTACCAAATTAATTGTGTTTGTGCTAGCAAACAAATTTTATGCGTTTTTTAGTTTGTCCTGTATATAGTTGAACACCAACAGAGGCGAATTTTGTAACAATAGTGAAATTGACACACTGGTTTTAAAGCGATTATCCCTAGAGAACAAAGCGAAACTCCCTCAACTGGAAAATGAAAACATCTCCGCAACAACATTGTTTGTTTTTGTTTTCAAGTTGAGAGAGTTTTGCTTTGTTCTGGAGGAATAATCGCTTTGAAGCCAATGTGTCAATTTCACTATTGTTACAAAATTCGCCTCTATTTTGAACACCACTATCTCAAACTCGCAAGGGGAATGAACATTTGTTCGAGAAAGCTAGTTTCAAGATAACCATAGCTCTCAAGGGATACACAAAAGTTATTTGTCCGTAGCATAAAAACTGCCTTTAAAACAATTGATTGCACATTGCACATAATTTTATTGTTAAATTAGTTTACATATTTAGGTCCATTTGCTTGCAGGAGGGTTTCATATCTGAGACAACAGTGTATTCTGATGTTTGATATGAGAAGAGGACGAACGAACAAAACTCTCTCAACTGGAAGACGAAAACAAGCAATGTTGCGGAGAAGATGTTTTCATTTTCCAGTTGAGAGAGTTTCGCTTTGTTCTCAGGGATGATCGCTTTAAAATCAGTGTGTCAATTTCACTATTGTCACACCAGTGTGTCACGCTGAGTGTTTTTACTAACTTTTTTCGACAATTCTTATAATATTAACAATTTCCTTTAAAATGTTTACCTTATTTAAAAGAACCACCGTCAGTATTTTAGTCACATAAATAAAATTTAATTTATTAGTAACTCAAATCAAATAATGCTTGATAATTATCATTTAGCTAGCAGAGGCGAATTTTGTAACAATAGTGTAATAATTTTGTATTCGAAACTCTCTCAACTGGAAAAGGAAAACAAGCAATGTTGCGGAGATGTTTTCATTTTCCAGTTGAGGGAGTTTCGCTTTGTTCTCGAGGGATACTTGTTTTGAAACCAGTGTTTCAATTTTGCTATTGTTACAAAATTCGCCTCTGTTGCTTATCCATCGTTATACTTACCAATTTTTTGGCAGCAGCTGATTATTTTTATTTTTGCATTTCTAGGCCGTTTTCTCGCTGACTTTCTTCTTTATATCGGTTTCTCTGTATCAGGGATTTCTCATGGTTGGGTAAGTCTTTTGTTGTGGATATTTGTCATATTTAGTTTAGTTTCCTTGGGACGGGTTTGTATTCTTTCTTGTCAAAAGTTTTGCTTTATTTTGACAACAAGACATTTTTCAACATCTTACTTGACAATGAGAAAATAATTTGGAATTTTCTCCACACGTGTGGCAAAATTTATTAGGCCAGTTTGAACAGATTTTGTAAAACAAAAGATCTAATTGTGAACAAGACAATGCGATTTATCACCTCAAAGAATAAATTTTACACCTTTCAACGCAGCTAAACAAACCACAATGCAGTTTGTTCTTTCTCTTATTTTGACTTAATTTAGTGCACTCCAATCGTGAAATCCAATCACTCTAGGGCTTTCCAATTGAAAATCAAAGGCTTTCCAGATGATGTGCGAGACTTGTGTTGTTTTGTAAAATCTCATTGATTGTTTTCCAAAACCTGGTTTTGCTCTTTGAAAATTTTAAAAGTCCAATTCCTATGAATTCTTACCGTTTTCTAAACTTTGTTTGACATAAAGGTATGCAACAGTGTACACGATGGGTCCCGTGTTTTCATTGGTACTGGATGTTGATGTCAGTGACGAAATCGCTTTACGATATCCAGAGCTGTATAAAGACCTTGTGAAGGTGCATATTATTTTTCATTTTATTTGTTGCAGTGTGCATTAATTTCCACCTGAAATGCATGTATGGAACGCTTATAAAGTTCAGTGCGCTTATAAATGAGGTCAATCGGCAACAAAGCAAAATTCTCTCAACTGGAAAATGAAAACATCGCCTCCGCAACATTGTTTGTTTTCGTTGTCCAGTTGAGAGAATTATATTTTGTTCTCGAGGGATAATCGCTTTAAAACTAATGTGTCAATTTCACTATTGTTACAAAATTCGCCTCTGTTAATGTATGGCATATTTAAGTTACTCTTTCACCTCACATATAAGCGGACCTCATTTATAAGCGCACTGAACTTATACTGGACTGATCTATGCTGGTGCCTGGTGTATCAACCAACTTATTCATTTCACACCCCGTATATATTTCCAATTAACAGGCAAATCTTGTGTAAATTTAATTTTGCAGGGGATATCACATACAAACCGACTCAATTGAAAGGGTAACCTTACGTTTAAATATCTGAAATTAATAGGTTGAGGTTCTGTCTGCATTTGTAACGTTTTTGTAAAATAAAAATTCATACCACTTAATTAAAAACCGATTTGTAATTGTAATTGAAATAATTTCTTTGAGTTTTACGCATATACAAGGTTCATAAGTTAAACAAATCAGTAACCTGTTCTGTTTGATTCGGTTTAATGATCGCAATGGTGTGAAATCTTTTGATAGCAACTGCAAGTTACATTGTACGTAATATTTCAAGGGGGTAAATGAAGACTGAATTTTAGTTTTTTTTAAATTTTTTAAATATTAGTCTTTTTAGCTAGAGGATCTCGATAATTATGCATCTGAAAGCGAGAATGAGGATTTTGGCCTAACTTTAATTTTTTAAAAAGTCTTAGTTTAAATTTAGGATAGGGTACACCCCCCGTCTAATTGACCCGGTGGTATGGTAGAACGCCACAGGGAAAATCTGCCTTCTTTTCCATTCATTTTGGTATGCTTTTCTGGCCCTGGGGTTGTAAGTTTTCTTCAGTTTTCGGACGCAGTTTTTTGCCGGGGAATTGTTAAGACAGCTTGCGGACAAAAGTTTCGACGCTATTTTCCACCGGAGGAAGAAACGCCGGGCTCTTAGACTGGGGGTGTCATTGTGAAATAAACTATATATTGATTTCTACACAAGGCCTGTACATTACTGTAATTACTCAAATGTAATAACAATGACGCTTCAATGTTTCTCCGATTGATACAATATTGTAATGTTATCATTTCTCTTACATTGAACTACAAACACATTTTTCCTATGTTGAAAGATTAATTGCTTCTTTTTAAATTGCTATATCGTGTTTTGTTTTTTCAGGGTCGTATTCTGTCTTACAAAACCTTTTTCATGTGGTTACTAATCAGCATATATCAAGGTTGGTTCTATGACGTTATCATTTTCAATGCCTTTCATTACAACGATATAATATCCTATTGTATTAATGTTTTAAGCGCCTGGATCTATTTCTTTGATATTTTATTATGTTTGAGTTTTACAAGTTCTATTTTTTTTAAGTGAATTTACACTACTCTGTTAGACTAAGTACACGAGTCCCTTGTTGCGCTGTGTGTTATGGTTGACTTAACGACGTCACTTTGATCAACATAGACTCATCTTAAAACACTTGAGAAACTGGCTATATTTAGTCCCTCGCAACGTTTTAGTTTGCGCCAATCATAGCATGAACGTTGGTATTTAAACAATGACTAGTGTTTATCCACCCAATCAAACTAAGCCAACATAGATTCAAGCCCAGTCACAGCTCTTTAACATAATGCTAATGTCAGGCCAGATTGTAAACCCATGAAAACGAAAGATCCATGCAGTAAGTGTGCTACATTATGGACTTACACAAGTCTTCGTTCCCTCCCCGCAATGAGAGCAAGTAAAAAGCGATCACAGTGGCTGCGGGAACGTAAAGGTACACAACGTAAAGGGCCTATCCAAGCACAGCTGTAGTTTTGTAGTCTGCGTGCAGCCTTCCAGACGTGCTGCCTTCGAAAACATTTGATGCTACATGTAGGCTATAATTGTGCTTTTTTCTTTGCAACAGGTGGAACAATCATGTTTGGAGCTTTGATTCTATTTGAAGATGATTTCATTCATGTGGTATCCATTTCGTTTACGTCCCTGATATTGACTGAATTGCTGATGGTTGCATTGACCATAAGATCATGGCATTGGTTAATGGCTGTTGCTGAAGTGTGTTCACTGGCTGTTTACATTGCATCAATTATTATATTGAGAAAATATTTTGGTAAGGTTACTTACTCTCAATTGTTGATCATAAATAGCATAAACACTTTAAATTGAGATCATGGTAGGAAAACACAATCTGGAAAATGTGGTTGTTAGTCATTTAAAATGTTAGTATGGATCACAGGGTGCATCGGAGTGACATCACCAGTTGGGAACATGGACCACTTGAAGGGACTAATATACTTTATGTTCGTTCAGTTTCTTATGTCCTAAAACACAATCTTGTTATCCCTTTCACCCCGGGAAGGGCCATATGACCCATTGACAAACAACGTAAAACGTAAAATTTTCAGGAGGTAAATGCAGGTAGAACTTTACATTAATTTCAGATATTTCAACGTAAGTTTATCATACAAATTAACTTGATTAGCATGTGTTACCTCCTGAAAAATAAAACTTGCATAGGATTTGCCTGCTTAGCAGAAATAAATCCGGGCGTGACAGGGCTATACTGCATAAACCAATCTAAACATATTACGATAGCTTTTGGGGTACATAGGTTGTATAATGGTGTGTGTAGCTGAACTGTCTTGCCACCTATTTAGGCACTGTAGTTCATAGTGTATATGCGTACATGGTGCTGCATATATATACGGTTTGTGTAGAGTACATTCTGTTTATGGTATATATATATATATAGTGCATAGATTGTATGTATCATAATATAAATATAAAATAAGGGAACATAATTTCATTTTCTCAGGGGAACTATATACACATCTATAAGAGAGCTATATATCCTCCCGATCAGAGCCTTTTGGGGATGTTTTTTAATAATTCAAACTTTTTTGTCAACAGACGAAGTGTTCTTCATCTCCGGAGCATTTTATTGGAAAGTCACAGTAATAACATTGGTCAGTTGTCTTCCATTGTACATTCTCAAATTCCTCCGAAGAAAATTTGCTCCTCCGAGCTACTCAAAATTGTCTTAAGCATCCAAGGAGAAATAATATAACAGAACAAGTATGTGATATGTTTTTCTTTAATGACTGGTAAATATTATTTATGCTGCGCGCGTAAGGCACTTTTTGGAATTGCTTCAATTCCAATTCATGGCTTATCCGATAATTTGCTAATTCAATGAAAAAATTAAGGAGGTTTTGATTCAGGGTGAGTTAAGTGCTGCGAGTAAAATGTTATAAACTGTGCTCTAAAAGGTGATTTTGCAAAGCAAATAACTTTCTTTGCAAAGATTATGTTCTATTCTCATTGGTAATCATGGCCTGGTTTGGTCTCGTTTCGTTTTTCTCAGAGATCCCAATAGGCATAAATATATTTCCGAGTTCGCAAGTTCCCGGAGAGCAGGTTTGGGTATTTAACTAAAGATTCACTCAAGATTTGCCCTTTCAAGCAACAAGATGTTAATCCAGATTGATCGTCCCACCCATCTCCCTCAGCGATGATTTATCATTATTTTGCACTGTCATGTTATTCAAATTTGATTGTTCCTAAAAACTCTCCATAACAGAACCCGATTTAAACAGCAGGACGGTACAAACATAGAGAATAGGTTACTATTTTCACAAATTCCTTAAAAGGCTCTTTTATGAATTAGGTCTTCTCTCTGCAGCTATGAAGCCAATTTCATCCACCCCTCAGAGTTTGTTTTTCCAAAAAACGACGAAGAATTATCCATTTTACATTGCAGATTTGAAAACACAACATTCAAATGCCCCATGGGAATGAAACATATTCCAAGTTTATTCTTTAAAATTTTAATTCTATCGTTTCTTCGTGTCATAGTCATACTTGAACTCTTCCTGGATCTAAACTTCCCTATTCGCACTGTGGAGGAGAAAACGATTTTGCTCAATGTTACTGTGCAGTTATTTCTGAAAGATGAATAATTGTTCGCGACAGTGTACGAAATAGCGAAAAATCATGGGTATGGAATTACAACACGAATCTGTTCCTTTCGCCACACACTACGATCTCTGCATTCGTTACGGTGGCATCCGCTAGGGTGGCATCTTAACAAGTACTTCTGCATAAACTGTCCAAAAAGTTGGTCAAAACGTCCACAGTCAGCGTTAAAATGCTGGCTCAAAGAACTAAACTTTTTTTGGGTTTGTTTTGTGAGGTATTTTTCTCCTGCGAGTTTAGGGTTTCTAATAATTTTTCTCTTCAGAGAGTCACTGTTGGAATTAAATTTTAGATTATAAATTTTATTTTAAACTCGTGAGTATCATTGAATTTATTTTTTTGGTTTTAAAATACGCAGTAAGATGTATTAATATTAACAGAAAGACTGTTGTGGGTGAACACTGAATTGAATGTTTTGTTGCTCTGTCAAGTACTGTCTTAAAGTATTTTATGACGATAAATGAATGCGACATTGGATGTTCACATTCAATTTATGGTCTGTGTCGAAGGACTGTTGCCGCGGGCTAAGGATTGGACTTGGCCAAACTCTAGTTCTTTTCGATTCAAAATGATTGCCAAAAATGTCTTTTTAGTGCAATATAGACTTGGGCCAAATCTAGCTGAGGGTAAACGTTGAGATAATAAAATTAAAATTTTAAAAATAAAATTATGTTGAAGAATGACACAACAAATTGGACAGATAAACACAAAAATTCAATATTTGAATTTTAAAATGCAAAATATGAACATATAAAAATTGCACGTTAAAGCCTTTCTGCTGATCGGCATGCTTTGCGCGACGTTATTCTGTTCTATGTTTGCTTAGACTTGCTTTCACTTGACTGTCAACGCGTAGAGCATGCCGGCCAGCAGAGAGTCTTTAACTCATTGCCCCCCGAAGACGACATATGTCATATTGGAAATAATTGAGATTGAGGAAATAACAGGAGGTAAAGATTTAAAGGTGTTTTTTATGAATTCATTACTACCCCCTGAAGAAACAATGTGGAACAATAGAAAAGAATTTAGATTGAAAAAATAACAGGGGGATAAAATATACATGCATTGAAATATATCGAAAATTCTTTCTGCATATAAAGCAAGAATTTTATTACATTTTCATGTGTAAACCCCCTGCTAATGTTCGCTTATCAAGATATCTTTGTGAGAATTCAGATTACTCTCAGGGGGCAAAGAGTTAAAATTTGTCTACAGTGAACTTGAACCTCAAGTAACACACAGATAAGTTTTATTTCACATACTAAAACAATTCTTTTTGATTTCACATCTTTCAAAATTGATATCTTAAATATAAATAAATAACACAGAGTAAAAATGAATTAGGATAGTTTCAGGCCATGGGGAATAGGAACCGTTAAATATGCTTTATTTTAGAACTAGAAGATGGGTTTATGTCATTGTTGTTACATAACGGGAAATTAACGTATTTATCCAAGATTCGTTATTTCATTCTTGGCATATCATCGAGATGAGGCCCCAAATTGTGGCGAAAGTATCTTTATGACAGATCTCATTTGCAGGCACGTTTATGGCATGATTTACACAAGGAAAAAACTGTTTAACGAGCAAAATCTTGATTGTTCAACTTGCGAAAAAATTTTTGAAAGAGTTTTTGGCCTCGGTGGTAGACACAAAAACATTTCCTGCAGCGTTGCACATTTCGAGGGAAAATTTGGCTTTAGTAATTTTTATTGCTCCTGTTACCCATGGACTTAGTAAAAACAATATAAAAATCCTAAGTGTAAATTTAAAAATAAAACCATAACAATTAACATTGCTGGTAATAGCAAAAAATGCTAAAATCTTTTGACATCTTGTTTAAAGTCTTTATTGTCTTTCAAAGTAGAATTCGGGGCTGGAGAGCGTGAAGGAAACCAATAAAAGAACAATAGACACGCATGCGTTGTGTTTCTACACCAACAGCGGCCCTGTAACATCTTACTTTGATTAAAAGAGGGGGAATCTTGTAAACCAAAAGACTGCGATTTCAAAAAAAGGCAATGCGATTTGCTATTTGAAAGAATATATTTCGCACTTCTGAGCGCACTCAACCAAATCAAAATAAACAAAGGACCGCTAAATTTTATGATTTTGTTTATTATGATTTGCTCGGCTGCATTGAAGATGTTGAAATTAATTCTTTTAAATCGCAAATCTCCTTATCATGTTTGAAGCCGCAATTCTTTTTTACAAAATTCCCCCTTGTTCCATTATTTTGGTTTCTATTCGCGGCAATTTATCGAACGTACTGTGATCTGTATGGGTCATGCCTGTGCTTCAAAAAACTGGGACGTTGTCTGATATACTTGTCTCTATAAGAATGATACCTGGCATCAAGTTCTGCATTTCTTGTCCTGTACTCTTCTCGTTTCTTTTTGAGGTAATTGTCATATGCTGGATCCTCCCTGAAATGTTCAGATTAATTCTTGAATAGTTGATCAATTTGGGGGTCATCAAATGAAATGAATACAATAAATTCTCATCTTTAAGAACCCGTTTTTCTCCCTCTTGTTTTTATTTAATCAACCTATTGTTTTGCTGTTGTTCTGGTTAGAATTTAAGGTCTGAGTTTCGTTAGAAAGTGGTTTCTTATACCTCATTCACACTGCGAGTTAAACCAGCTCAAACTAATCCAGGTTATCAAATGCTGCATTCTAATTGGTGAATGTAACTAATCGAACGCATTTTATTGGTAGAAATAATCTGGCTTAGATGAAGCTGGTTTAATTGTGTCAATGTGAAAGCGGTATTGAAGGCGGAACAACATTGAAGTTGATTGTGAATGGTTGGTTTAAAAAGGGCTTTATGAAAGTTTGGTTCATAATAACAAGATCTGTATGAAAGGAGAACATTCGTACCCCTGTGCTTATGAAAAGTATAGGTCTGATGATGAACTCAGGAGTTCCATTACCCATGAAACCCTCTTGTGTTCTGATTTTTTCGCAGCTCACAAGCTGAATCATAATTTGCAGTGCATCATTATCAAGAGACATTTCCGTCAAGTCTTTACATTATTTTCTGTTTCTGACCCACATTTAAAATTGTAAATAGGGTTTCAGTGCAGTTTATGATTTTCAAGAAAGATATTGAAGAGTAGAATGACACAATTAAAATTTACTTACATATTGTCGTAATAAAACATGCATATTTGGGCCAGAAAGTACAATGCTATTGGCACAGTTATTGATAAAATTACCACGGTGAATAATGATATCTGAAATTTAAGAAAACATAATGGCATGAAAATAATTGAAGTGCAAAATTCAGGAAATTAACCAGATTATTGAATCTTGTTGTGTTATCCTAAAGGGGAATTGTGTCACAAGCTACACTTTCGTATTCCAGTTTGAATTCAATTGGTAAAGTTATTTTCAAACATTCATTCATTCAACTTTATTCATAGAATGCAACACAGTACAAAAAATTGGCAAACTAGAACAAAATATTAAAATTATTGGGTGGGCCAAAAGGTTAAATATTAAATATTATAATATATTTAATATAACACTATATAATTTTAATATAAAAATATTAAAATTATTGGGTATCCTGATAATGCTCTTTACTAACCCAGAAAGATTCCTGTCAACTTAGATTTTGGGATATCACTCGACCTTTTGCGATAATTCTAAGGCACCCAAATAACGAAAATAAAAGTAATGTGTTTTTTTGGATTTCGAAGTGAAGCGAAAACATCTCTGGAAAGTCCATTCCATGAATTATTGTGTGAAGTTGATGAGTTATTGTATTTAACGTGCCTAGTCCGCGAAATTTTCGAGATGACTTGTTTCCAAACGGGGACTTGGGTCATACAGTTTCAGGCGCATACACTTGCTATTCTTGCAAGGTATGGGTTTCTGCGCTTTGCGCAGGGGGGCCCATCAGGGTGACCCCGTGTGGTCCTCTCGATGTGACCTTTTGCCTTTGCCTGGAATTACAGAGAGTTAGCAGCTCTCCTCACTTTCGTAGCAAGTATGACCTTCGTGGGATTCGAACCTTCGACCTTGCGATCATGAGTCCGGTGCCTTAACCACTAGGCCATGCTTGCTTGATCAGACTTGATCAGACTTGATCAGACAGTTGCGAAGTGTAAATGGCCAATCAAAGGTTTTAGCCTTGTTAGCATACTTTTTCACTTTAACACACATCTGTCTGACTGACTTTACGTAGGATTTAGCATTGAATTCACGGAATGGACTTTCCATAAATCTTCTTTATTAATTTTGAAGTCTAAACAAAAGCACTATTTGGTGCCTTAGAATTATTGCACAAGGTTGAGTAATATCTCAAAATCTAAGTTAATCTTTCCGGCATCTTTCTAGTATTAACATTCAGAAAGAGTCTTTTTTAAAATAATTGTTTCACAACAGAAACTAACTTACAGGGTCCTGAAATGGATGTAAATATTTTTCACATGTAAGCGTAGAACACATTGCCAAGTACAGTTTATCTGTCGTAATAAAAATAACAATTTCACTTTGATGCATATGATTGATTTAAATTCAAAATATTTATACTTTATGTCAGTGTATAAATTAATATAAATAAAAAATGAAATTTAATAATTTATTCAAATCAAGTATTATGATGTACAACAAACTAAAACCTACCATAAACATGATGATACATTTTATCTGGAAGGCAGGAACGTATGACAGTCTAAAAACACACAAGAAAGTGAAATTGTCAAGGCATAAAAACAAGTTTTATTGAATACAAGCTTACAAAATTATTCCCACCACTATAAGTGCAATTTTTCAAAATACTTTGAAACCTTGAAATTTGGAAAATTTCACAAAGCTTTTGTAACAACAAATATGTAACTAACATAATTTGATCCAGACACTACTGGAAACAAAGCGTTGGTTACTTTCACATAGATTGACCAAAAATTATAATTAGCAACATTTGATGCACTTGAAATAAAAACGTAGTTTGATGATACCTCACATTTTCTTCTTAAATTATCCACTTTTTTCTTGTCACAAGTTATTGTCTCAGGGATGTTGTGCGGATATTGTTCGTGCAAATCACATCTAAACATGTCACAATAATCAGCAAGACATACTGCCTGTGATCTCTGGGGGGAAAAATATAATATATAGATGCAGAGTGTAGTGTCTAAATTATAACTTTTTTCTTTACGAATTGATACAAATCAAGTTGTAATTTGTTTTCAGACAAAATTAAAGCAAATGGAATATAGTTAATTTCCTTTATTAATTACAAATTTTGAAACAAATTTGAAACTTTTTGGAAAAACGTTTTGGAAAATCATTTAAAACAATAAAAGCATTGAAAAAAATCGTCAAAAATAATTTTAACTAGTTTATTCCCTCTGACCTAGATTTGAACTGTAATCATTGTAACAGGCATAGTACACAATTTATGGTGGCTCATCAAAGGTTTTTTCTTGGTGCACCTGATATAATTAAAAAAAAAACTTGTTTCATACAAAAATTAAAATTCTTACAACAAGAATTGCATCAGCATGCTTTCTTAGTGCATGTTCATAAAAATGATATTCTTCATAAAATTGTTTTCCACACAGTTCACATTTTAGAGATATTCCTTCAGCTTGTGACTTGTTTCTTTCAATCCACGTGAACATTTCTCTGTCATCATGAAATTTGCATTTGTGTGGTACACTGACTTGATACTTCTCAAATATTGGAAAGAATTCCTGCAAATAATGTTTTCTTGTACTATTAATGGAATGGGAGTTAAGTTATAAAATTTAACAGCATAAGTAAGTAAAGTAAGTTTTATTCGCCACAATTAAAAGTTTACAATTTAAAATTTAAACAAAAGGATAAAAATGTTACACAAATTCGTAAAGTCAATAAGAAACGA
>JAYJMH010038853.1:0-15506 GCA_036873815.1 Phacellophora camtschatica | reverse complement strand
TATGTATGGAGCAGTGGGGGGGGGGGGGTCAAAGAAAATTCGAGGGGGCTACACTTTGTCGTCGTCGCAAAACAAGTCCTGCACTGCTCTTTGTCGTCGTCGTGAGGCTAGGCCGTCGAAATTTCAAATCGAGCGACCACGGTTTGTCAAGTGGGGACCTGAATTGTCAAACCGGGGCTTGAATTTTGCGACCGCGGTTTGTCAAGCCAAGGCTTGAATTTCGCGACCGGTTTGAAATCTCAACGGCCTAGCCTCACGACGACAAAGAGCAGTGCAGGACTTGTTTTGCGATGACGACAAAGTGTAGTCCCCCCGAATTCTTAGGTATCCATAGGTATGCTTTTACAATTTTGGCGGTACACCCGGCAGGAGTATTGACAATTTTGTCTGAAAAATAAGAGGATTAAATAAGCTTGCCGCCTGCCATCTTTCATCTTTCATCACTATGTTGTGTAAAAATAAATGTATTCTAGCTGCAGAATCCTTAATCAGTGGCTACAAACAAATTATCAAGATGTTTGAGATGCAAAATTAACAGCAGAAGCCATTCAGTCTGTTAAATTTATAAACGTAAATGTAAATGTAATTTGTAAATGTAAATAAATTACATTTATAAATTTAAAAATCGTCTATATAAAACTAAAAACCAAACAAATCCATCATTCATGAAAAGTGATGGGAAATCGAAAAAAGTAACAATAAAATTTTATATCAATTTGAAAAGTTTTTCGATTTGCTGATGAGGCTGTAGACAATCTAATAGGGGTGCGTGCAGATTTTGAGCAAGTGAGAGAAATTTTGACAATTTCTTTCGACAGGTTTTCAGCAAAAGTTTAGTAAACATCAACAAATGTTCAATGACACGAAACTTCTCGTGGTAGACTGGGATATCCATCATTAAAATCTCAAACATTATCGTTCTGAATAGAAATCTTAGATCTGGCAAAATATTCACTTCGGCACATGCAAACGGAGTAAAAATGTTCAAGTTGGCCAATTTTTCCGGCCTATGTCATCTGGTGATGGCAACGAGAATAATTCTATTCTTTGAAAAGTCAAGCTGCTTCATTACGAGACTTTTTTTTATCAATAACAAATTTCTTGGACTTTCATAAAATCATGTCGGCTGTGTCAGGAAAAACGTGGATCATATTTTTATTTTCGAAAACTTCCTGTTGATTTTATGTCATGCTAATTTACTTTATGCTCATTGCATTAAAAAACAAAACAGCAACAACGACAACGAAAACAGGAAGGAATTGGGATGCTAGCTCTATTTTGTAATTATTTCTCGTTTATCTCGTTTTTAAAACGAATTGTGGAGGCACAAAATGTTCAGCGGCACAAACCTTTCCCGCTATGCTCTGAGTGAATTAACTTTCAACTTTAGACCTATTTTTTTGAAGTGAGCTAGCTCGGTTAGGCTGCTCAAGCTTTGTATTTAGAGTCAAAAATGTCCCTAAAGAGCTGTCCACATGAAAGGGCTGTTTAAAGTGCCTACTATAACTCAAAAATGTTTATTGTTTAATATGAAGGTGTGTCTGATGAGAAGTCACAAGCTTTTTCGGTTTTACAATATCTTTAATAGTTTTTGAAATATGAAGGTTTGAAGATGAAATTTTGGTATTCAAAAGTGAGGGGGAAAGGCCAAAAAATTTCATCTTTTGTGACATAATTAGGTTGTGTTGTGAAAATGAGAAAATATAAAAATACTGATTACCCAAAAATATTGAAGCAAAGTCAATAAAAATTTGCATAAACAACAACTGAACGGCAATCAACACTTTCTTACACGAAATTTCGTTGCCATGACAACATGTTACTTACCAGACCTCTCAAAAGAAAATTCAAAAGATCTCATTATTCAATTGATTGTGTGATACATTTTTTTAAACATAATTTTAAATAGTTCTTAGCAAGTCGTTGCGGCTCAATTGTTGTACTTGGCATGTTTCAACAATTTTGCTTCAGTTCACAATTCAAACACTGAACGTCAAAAATTCGCATCACGAAAATCGTCTCACACTGAGGTCTCAACTTCAAAGCATAATATCTCGGGAACTAAACGAGATATTGAAGAAGGGGAAAACTTGTACACGTTTTGATCACAGGCCTTTCAAATTAGGAATATAAATTTTCGAGTCATACTCACTTTGAGCACAACACGTTTTCAAAAGAGGATACTGTATGACCCCCCCGTTAACACAGCCAACCGCTGATTTCTCTTGATTTCGCGTTTTTTATTTCTCTTGATCCGGATTTAAGGAGCTGTCCGTATGAAGGGGTTATTCTAACACGACAAGTTTTTCAAAAGAGGATTGAAAAATTTTATAAAGGGAAGGGTTTATCTTTTCTGATCAACAAACGAGAACGATTGTCTGATTGACGATTTCCATCAAGCACGGACAACCAAAAACTGCCTGCATCTGTCAAAATCAAAACATTATTACATTTTGTGTAAATATTTAAGAATAATAATTATTTGGTTTTAATTTAAAATTAAGAATAAGAATTATCTGGTTTATGTTACTGTTTCGTGCGTAAACGAAAAATTGATATTTTAATGTGGTTCAATTAACGTATACGCGTCTTAAAGATGGAAAAACAAGATAGTGGACGAAAATGTATGAAAAGTCATCATATTTGTCTGAAAGAGATGAAGCGTATTCTTATAAAGCTAAACCTGAGTTTCAAGTCCAAGAAATTGCATGCGATCTTCGTCTGACAGAGTTTCAGAATCTTCGCTTTCTTCTTCGTGCTTTTGTATATCAGATACAAAACTTTCATTTTGTTTTTTCGTGATGAATTTTAGTGAACAAAGAATGATGCATGCAACTATTGCTGGTGCTCCAGAAATATAAAAAAATGCATTGTAGTTCTTCGTCTTGTCCACAATGAAGCCTTAAAAAAGACGCAAATGTAAATAAGGTTACAGTGGCTAAAGTTCTTTGGCTTAAACCGTTTTGGAAACTTTAATACTGCCCCCAGTTTCATATTCAGCCGCACCTAGTTCTTGCCGGAGATATGTTATTGTTGACCCAGGGGGCAGTACCATCTAACTTGGATAGGGGGTGTGTCCTATATTTTTGGGTCTCATATGTCGATTTCGATAATATATTTTTGGGTCTGAAAATGTTTCTTTAAAGGAGATAATTTTCGTTTGGCTCTAAAAATTTAAAAATCTTAAAATATTAAGAAATAGCATAGAAGTAGCAATAAAAAGAAATTGAAGGCAGCAAAATTGCACAGTACTGTTATATTTTTGGGTTTGGGTTTTTGTTCCATTATATTTTTCGGTCAGGTCAAGATTCCCTTGGGCACGCCCTCCTATCCGATTTAGATAGAACTGCCCCCTGGGATTGTTGATGTTTATTGAAACTTGAAAAAGGTAATGAAGATGCATTAAAGCCCCGTTATTCCTCTACTCAGGGCCACATTAACATTTTTAGGGACCACGCTCTTCATATTGGCATAAAAGGTACCATGCCTTCCAATAACGATTATGACAAAAAGTTCAAAGAAAAATTCCAGGAAAGAAATTCACAAAACAGACTTTTGGAACATATCAGCTGTAATAAACTACCTTGGACTATTTCCAGGATATTTAGGGTTCCTAAAATAGCTAAGCAATAAAATTAAAACTTTGCCTGAATATTTTAGGACCCCTAAAACCTGGGGGCCAAGGCACTGTACCCGGTTACTGCGTTTAATGCGGTACTGCCTCCATCGTCTATAACGGCAACTTTGCTTTCTGGTGGGGGGTGACAGCTCTGATCATTGTGCCGGTGTACCACCTCCTTGACGAGTGCACCGGTCAATATTTGTGACAGCGTACCGGTGCGCCGGTTTTCGCGCATGCGCATGTGTCGCAAAAGTTTTCCTTCTGATTCAATATATTTTTAGACCTATTATGCTGGTATAATTAAGTTACAAACGTTAAGCAGTTCACTTTGAAGGAACGTTTTTCATTTAATTGTTTAAGAAATTAAATTTAAAAAAAGATGGAAATAGGAAACGATAAGTAAGTGAGTAGCCTAAAAAAGTCGAGAAAGAAGTAAACAGTAAATATATGTAGTAGCCATTTAATGAAACACTCGAGTGACTCTGTGACTGGATGAGGGGTGCGCGTGGATCGCGACGTCTATGGGGTCTGAGGGCAAAGACCACATTAAACTTTTGGAGGCAACGCCTCTTAATGTTGAGGGAGCTCTTTTCTAAAATTATCATATGTGGGTAGGGCTAGTAAACACATTAAAGTATGTAAAGGAGTAAATTAAACAAGTTTTTAATTGGGAAATGGATTTATAAATTTAGTCCAACAACATACTGTGTGTCAAACTGTTGATAAAACCTTGATCCCAACTGAAATAAAAATTTACTTTCACAGTTGTATTCAACCAGAAATATGCAAAAATGTAAGAGTCAAGTTTATTTCACAGAACCAACGAACGACTCGAGAAAATTCCAACAAACAGCTCGACCAGAGCAAAGAATGTAAATATATACAGAAAATCAAAATTTACTACCGTATGAAAAAAATAATTCTGGATCCAACAGCAAAGCTGCAAATGAACACTAACGTACATGCAGAAGTTTGATTTCGCGTAACTGATAAACGACTCGACAAAAAATCAACCGAATAGCACGACTAGAGCAACGAATGCCAATTTATGCAAAATAATGTAAAGTTTCATTTGAAAAAACCTGTTCTGGATTTAAAAGCAAAGTTGTTGGAGAGATGAGAATAAAATTTGTTCTTGAATAGTTTGCATTCCAAATTTCTGCATCATATTCACATGCGCACTAGCGTTCTTCAAACATATCACGTAATGCAGGCGCAACGGAGGCAGCAAAACTCACAAACTTATATTTATCCATACTTCTAAAGCTGTCGCAACAATTCAGTAACTAATATTCTGAAAGTAAAACTAACTATACCGTGCATTTATAATCTTACCACTTACCGGTGTACGTTTGTACCTTACCGGTGGTTTTTTAGCGCAGTGTACCGGGTACCAGGTGCCCAGTACAGCTGTCACCCCCTACTTTCTGCCATTATTTGAGTAAAACAAAAAATTCCTGATAGGAATCCTCGATAATGTCTAAAGTCTTAATGACTTAGGTTCCCTGCTGCTTACAAATATTTACAAATTTGAAGTGTAGTAGTGAAAAATTAAGAACTGTATTGCAAAGGACCTCTTGCACAACTCACCTAAGAGAGGAGATCCAACCATTACAGCAATGGCATCAATTGTAAGTGCTATTGCAATACCTTCGCCCAATTGATCCACGCTAACCATAGTACTAAGGACTGCGGTATATCCTGTTCGCAATTTTCCATCAAAGAATGCATATATCAAAATATAGGCAATTAATTGTTCTTTAGATTTTGAAAATGAGCCAATGAGCGCTGTCATTCCAATCATAATCATTATTGATTGGTAATAAATCACTTTATTTGTAACACATTTATCCATAATTAATCCAGCTAAGATACGTCCAAAAAAATTGCCAACAGCTGTAAAAACTGGGAATTGTCTTGAAATATGTTGTGAGATTCCATATTCGACACCCAGCTGCACCTATATTAAGGAAAATACATAGTTTATGCATTATAAGATGAAATTAAATGAAGTATTACTCAAACTTTTAAACAGTAAAAATATCCCCATCAATTATTAAAGTTAGAATGAGTTTCTATGCACTTTACTTAATTGCACAGAAAATAGACTTCCGTTTGTCTAAGATAAACGTGCTTCAACTCTATGCCGTACTGGGAAAGGGAAAATAAATAGGAGGGAAAATAAAAGGGAATGCGGAGCAAAATATAAAATATGGAGAAGCCTTTCAAAAATAAGTCTGGTCAAAATATGAAAAATAAACAACAAAATAACAGCTTCCCAGTTTGTTAAATGATGATATATTTCCCAGTGATTTTTTTTGACAATTTTTGAGTAACGAACATTAAAAGTTTAAATTTGAGTGAAAGCTGAAACCAGAGCCCCTAAAGTAAACTATACAATCAAAAGTGAAGTGCAAATTTTTTCCGTCTGAAAGTAAAACATATAATATTACTAAAAAAAACCAATAACGAATATAAAAATTCAATATTCCAAAAATTTCCACCACAAGCGCAGATTTCCAAAAAAAATGTTAAATAATTTTTTTTTTTAATTTTCTATTCTATTTATTATTATTTTTTTCTTATTCTTTCTTTAAAGTTGGTTTACAACAAAACAAAGCAAATATTAAAATAATACCATGCAGCTAATTTATGCCAACTAATTTATCAGAAAACCTCTTGCTTTAGCTGTCACTGCAAATCTTTTCTTTCGAAGCTTGTAACTCCACAACCATTTGACCTATTTGACTGGGAAATGGATCAAGCATTAAGTTGGAGTCCCTGTTGAAATCAGTCATCGCAATGGTTGGTCAATGGTTGGGTTATACGATTTCGTCACATTTGGTGAGTTCGCCGTCATTCACTGACGTTGCTCGGAAAATGCTTAGTTAATTTGCACAGCCCGCTAAATACAGCCTAAAAGGTTGATTCAAAATTCCACCAGCAGGTTAGCTAGTTGTTAATAATTTCGTAAAACATAAACAAAGTTCTGATGTTGTTTTTGTATTCAGAGCGAAAGTAGCAAATAACATACCTGGTGAACACTTGATGCACCATATGCCAAGCAAGATACTGAACCCGCCAGCAATAACACGCACACTCGCTTTTCCTTTAGTAAAGTTAAATAGATGCGAAATCTTTTATCTTGAGGACTATTTTGAGGGACATCTTTTAGTTCTTTAGATTCATATTCTGTTTCGAAGAGTGTAAGTGAGGACAGAATACACATCAGTGAGAAAATGGAAGCGAGAATTCGAAAAGTGTTTTGCAGCCCATAATTATTCAGCAATGCGATTATTAAATAAGAAATACCTACTTGTCCAATGGAAGCAGTTCCAACGAGAACACCTGAAAACAGACCAAAGTATAATATCATTGCCTTTCATAATTTCATAATCCAAATAAAAGTTCTGAATGAATAAAATCGGATGGAGGTTAAAACATAAAATTCTGTATTTTGGATTCCTCTTCTAGTTTAGAGCATCTGGAACATATACACCTTTTATATGTTGTTTTACATGTTGACATATACACCTTTTAGGTCGAAATACAAGCTACTTAACCACAATATAGTAAGAATAAGAAGGAATATTTATGGCTTTACATCAATAATTTTTAGTTCAATGATGTGCCTTCCAATAAGACATTTTCAGTTCTGTTATGGAATTAATACTTGGAAAAGTTCCCCCCCCCATTCGAAAAATTTTGTAGAAAAAAGGCAGCGAGTTATAAATTGTAAATTACTCTGTCACTGAATTTGAAATTTGAACATATGACCATCCGTGCTGATTGCTGATTTTTCTTCTAAAAGTGTAACCCCGTTAACAGGCACATCCCTGTATGTATTGTACAGTGCCGTCGGAAGCTGTTCCAGACTCCAGAGGTTTATTGTTCTCAGAACAATGGAGAACAAAGGTTTAGTAAATCAATCGTTTTAAACCACCATTGTCTTTTTTAGATTATTGGAGGACTACAGCTTAACCAGACCTGCCCCCCCCCCTTCCTCCTCTTCCGACAGTACTGTTGTAAACTCAAGCCCACAGATGTTTTTTGTTGCCCTCATCCCTTTGTGCTCTGTTATTGTACTGACCCATAGAAACGCCTATCCACTTGTCAAACATTGCAGAAGGCGCTTTGAATGCAACCATAGTTAACACACTTGACGCCAGTCCAAAAGGAAGACTAAAAGTTACAATTAGTTCATCCAGATTCTTTGCAAATGAGGTTGAGAGTAGAGATACTCCCAAAGAAATTCCTCCTGCCAGTGTGCAACATCTGTAACCAAATTTGTTTACGATTCTGCTTGATGGAATGGCCAATAAGAAAGATAACGACAGAGGAATAGAACAAATCCATGCTGGAAAAAATGAAAAACTGACAATCATGGCGGGCATTAGAGAGTATTCAAAGAGTTAATCGCAGATTTTAAGGGCTTAATCAGAGATAATATTTTTAATTAATTATAAGATATGGTGTGAGTATAAATATTTTTGAAATATTTTAATGTTAGTATATTTTTCAATTACGTTATTCGTTTGAAGATGCACGGGCATATACCCGGAGCACCGCTATCACCAAAATGTTGACCCAGAAACAAGTATTAAATTTCAAGTGAAATTTAATAAATTTCACGATTCAAGACTCTGGAAAACACCATTGACCTATTGACCGGGTCAATTAAGAAGGTAATGAAGTGAGGAAAGTTAAAAATTACAAAAATAAGGCCAATGAAAGAAAAAGAAGAAATAGGAAAGAGAGAGAAAAGGGACCGGGGGGGTAACTACAATAGGCAGGTGGCGGGGGTGTACCATTTTAACGTGTGAAATCACACCCTAAAATTTATAAGAAATAGAAAATTAAAAATTAATAATTAGACCAAAAATAGAAAATACACACCCTAAGATTGTCATCTAATAATTGTGACAAAAATCCATTAATGTAATGACAACATTTATAATTTTCTTAAAAATGAAACCCTAAAATTTATTTTCTGTCCGAAGAAACGAACCCCAAGATGGCACATCCGGTACGGGTAGTTACTGGTATTAGGAAAATAGATAAAAAAAATTAATTTTCTAACTCCTGCCTACAAATTTAATAACTACTCTCTGGTGCCTAAAAAACGTCCCCATTCTCATTAATTTTTCGAATTTTTTCCGACCCCCGGACGTTATTAGAACACTCAATCCCCCTCCCCTGTTTATTATTTTTCTTATATTATTTTGTGCTTGTGAATTTTACAAAATTTTGAATATAGTGTTTGTAGAGCAATGTTAAATTCTTAAACACGTACAATATAGCATAAATTGTATGGGACACAACTACAGTTTGTTATTGGTGGTTTCTTATATCATATTTTTTTCGGAAAAAACTGCCCCCCCCAGGGCCTTCCAGTCTGTGACAAATACGTTGTTTTAATTTTTGAGCCCCATGACAGTTTTCTGGGACTTAAGACTAATTGTAAGATGTGACTTGTGATATAATAATTATAATAATAACAATATAATAACAATATAATAACAATATAATAATAATTTAATAATAATACTAATTGTTGAGGGACTGAAAGGCCAAGGCCTATAAAACCCTGTTTGTCTACCAAATCTAGATTAATTCGAATTTGAATTTCCCGTTTAAGTTGTCAAATAGTATTCCGAAAGTCGACGATGGCATCTGGCAGGCAATTCTATTCCTTAATTATTCGCTGTGAGTAAAAGTTCTTTCTCACGTCCAATCTGCATTTCTCTAAAACTATTTTAAAACTATGACTCCTTGTCTTATTGTGGTTGCGCATAAAGAATGTAGAGGGGTCAGCATCAATTAGGCCATGGAATAACTTGTAAGTCGTAATCAGCAGAGACGTAGGAAGCATTTGAATAGTGGGGGGGGGCACAAGATTTGAAGGGCATTTTGACCACACCCAGTTCTTTTATGACCACGCCCTAAACACCGCTCCCTCATTTCTGCTTGTAGAGTTGATCTTTACATGAGCATACGGTTAAATCAAGGTAATACTGTCTGCTATCTCCAATCAGCGGTGTCACCAGCCCTAAAACCTGGGGTGGAAAATTACTGACGGGGGTCTTTCCTAGGAAAATTTTGTATAACCATGCCCTTAGATTCTTGGAAAAGGCTGGAAACGGCCTTTTTGGCATTTTAATATGTCATGAAGTTTTTGAAAATCAACGATCTCAAGCAGTATTTTAACAACTGTCTGTGGTCTCAGCATTTAAAAACCGAAAAAACATAAAGTAAGTTTTATCATGGCGTACAAATATCTGAGACGGATGGTAAAATAACCCAAAACTTGCTAAAAATTAATAAAGAAATTATTCCAAAAGAAATATAAGTTTTTCCTTCCATTACATTTTTTCAACCTATTTCGAGAAATTAGAAAACTGAAAAAATGAGAATTAACAAGCACTGCAGAAACTCGATCAAGCCTTCTCCGTGCTCCATCTGAAATAGCCAAAGACTTCATCTACGCATTGACCACATACAACAGTTTTTTAACGGCATTTTTATTCTCTCTTTTTTTAACTTTTTGAGATAAAATAAGGGCATTTTTTCAAAATTGTGACAGTGCGATTTTTTTTATTAATCTACGAGAAAAAGCCCTTTAGTCTATTTTTCGGGATTAAAAGTGGCACATCTTCATGATTAAAGAAGGGCACATTTCAATTTTATCGAAGTAAAAAAGGGCACTTTTCAATTTTTCAAGTGAAAAAAGGGCACTTTTTCAATTTTGAGGGCATTTTTTCCATGTTTGCAAAAAAATGAGGGGGGGGGGCACGTGCCCCTAGTGCCCCCACGGTTCCTACGTCTCTGACAGGGGAACATGCGCTTTTTTTTAGCAGGGAACATGGGAAAATTTTACCATGTAGATTCCAGGGAACATTCTAAATTTTACAAGGGAACATGACCCCCCTGTACGTCTTCATTCTTTTACGAACATCAGATTTTGCAAGATTGTTTCGATTTAAGTTTATGATGTGATCATGGATTATGCAATGGAAGAGCGACTTGGGTTTAGACCATGGATTTTGTCCAGTCTATTAGTGCCATACTGGTACGGGATATGCCATTTTTGGGGTTAGTTTTTTTGGAATTTGTGGGAAAATCATAGGTTTTGGGTATCATCTTTCAAAATATTTGATTACATGATTTGTCACAATTCTTAGATGACGATCTAAGGGTGTGTATTTTCATTTTACAGTCTGTAATTATTAGGGTATATATATTTTCTATTTCTTATAAATCTCGGGGTAGGATTTTTGAAAAATTGATAAATTTTAGGGTGTGGTTTTACATTAATTGTGGTTAAAATGGCACACCTCTGTCAAATTGCACACCTCTGTCAAATTGTGGTTAAAATGGCACACCTGTCACCTGCCTATTGAACTTAGCCCCAGGAATGAAATTCAATTGTTCATAGTCTTGAAATTCTTTGTAAATAAACAAATAATGCCAAGATAGTTTATCATTATTATATTATATTGATTTGCTGACTATTGCCACAAGTAACAATCTCATGGTTATTGTTGCACTGATCATCATCATACAGTAGTCTTGGTCTGTGTTTTGATGATTTCATTTTTTACTTGTTTATTTGTTCTTTTTGTGAAACATTGCATTTTTCTTGCCCCCCCCCTACCATTTAAAAGATATATACAATGCTTGATGATAGCATGCAGGTTTTTTCCCCAAGCTGTTTTGGATGCCCTGCAATGTACTATTATGTATGTTACTTAATTTAATTTTCATTCATTTTAACTTTTTTATCCATGGTAGCCCCTCAGTTTTCAACAGAAACTGCTTTGCAGGGGGCCATACTAAAATATTACTACAATACTACTTTCTATGCTAACAATAAAAATTTTCTACTTACAAGTCATAAGATTTAACAACGATATTTAATTTGTAAAAAAAAACTGAATAAAATAAAAATATAATATAAAATAAAACACCAACCAGTGAATTATTATCGCAAGGTCCTAAAGAATATTTTTCTAAAGCTTTGTACTCATACTTTTCAATGATATTTGATATTTTATGGGAGTATCTTAATTAGAAAATTCATCTGGTATGTAAATTGCTTTCAGTGTAAATTCTTGTCCATTCTTGTAAGAGTAGGTTATGGCATGGGAGTCTTTTAATTATGGTAGGTCTGGTATCAAAATTGCTATGTGGCTTAGCTAGCAAACAAAAAGTCTGCTGTATTTATAATTTTTACTTGCATATCAGAGGGCCCCCATATTGCGGGCTGTGTGGATTTTTGAATTTGGCAGAAGATCTGGAAAGGAAGAGCAATTGTTGTTCTCTGTGTTTGTGAACCCCAGGTAATAACCAGTGATAAATTTTAACCAAACACATTGGGCTGGATGTTCTGAGAAAGAACACATAACAACCCAAATAAATAATGTCAACCTCAGTAAGATGAAGCAAGGCATGACAACTTATTTTGTATAAAAAATAATAAGAGTGATAGAAACCTTTCAATTGCAGCTTCCAAAAAATTGTGTGTAAAGTTCAGCTAACATTACACATTTTTAAATGAGAAACCTTTTTATAAAAAAACTTGAATGTGAAACCCAAAAAATTTTAAGAAATTTTTACCAGTGAATGAAAAATAGCTAAGAAGTTTTTGAAATTCTTAGCGAAGATTACACAATGCTTAATGATTTTAATGAAATGGATACGATGTTAGATTCAGTAAAGACTTCTTATCCTGTGCAATATTTGCCCTGTTCCTGTAATGTTTTTGTTGAAAAAAGAGAATGTATAGTAAAAACACCCACACAATACGTGCCTATATTTTGATTAAAACCATTTCAAACTAATTTTTGTTTCCCAGAAGTCTAAAAGTTTGAAATTAATAAAAACAGTCATATCTACGTAAATCTTTTCAATTTGCTTATGGGAATAATAAAGACAACAGCGCAGGTATGCTCATTATCCTATTATGATTTCATATTGCGGACGGAATCTACTGGTACCTCCCTCTCGAGATCCCTCTTCACACAGTCCTTCCTTGGTTTTTGTTTGCACATTGCCTCCGCGTCGACTGCATTCCATACTTTCGCTTTTGGGACTATGACAACAAAACAAACTTGTTTTTTCCCAGTGATAAATCTCTTGGATGGGTGATAAATCTTTTGAAATAAAGTACAAATTGGTCACATGATGTAAACTGGGCCCCAGACTGGGTAAAACTCTTATTTATACATCAAATGAACAAATATATAGAAATGCAACAATATGGTCTTAGATTCTTTAAAACAAACATTTTGGTCCCATGATTCCCCGGGTCCCATGATCACCCATGACCAGGAGGAAGGAGGGATGGGAGGAAGAAGTAACTATCATGCCATGCAACTGAACGTAACTTAGGAATGTAACGCCTACAAAACATAATGTAACTCAAAGACTTGGCTTTCAAAAGGTATAATAAACTAACTGAGAAGCTTAGTATATTATTGCTGAGAAATCCAGCAAAGAAAACTGTGCCTCCACGATAGTAAGCAAAACCGGCTTGCTGCAACATCCACTGCATTCAGTTAGTTAATTTAACTGAATTTTTGTTAAGTCCCTAAAAGTTTTACATGTTTGAAATTGCATTTTTTGCATGAGTCACACACAATTATCTCCAAAACAAAAACTAGATCAGAATAATATTTCTCGCCAACACGAGCCTATTTGTACTCACGGTCCTAATCCAGTTCTACTCTTCTTGCGAAATGTTCGTGTTGTTTTGACACGTCGTTGATTCAGCAAACAGGAGGCGACTCTTCAAAAAGGAGGCGACTCTTTCATTTGTCGTTCTGCAATTACAAGGATACAAATACCTTGAAAATTACCACAACAGACTTCTCTAGACCAGGTAGTGTAGTTTTCATTGAGAGAGAGCATAAACTCTCGAAAACCCAAAGAAGAGAATAAGTGGTCTGGGCTGTTGTGATGATGCAACGTTCTAACGTCAGACGTGAACATAGGCCAAAACATTGCACTCGATAGACCACGAACTGAAGGTGTGTTCACAACCAGCCAATCAGAACCAAGATTGAAATCACTTGGTAGACCTGACATAAAGTTTATTGTTTTAACACAAAAGAATAAGTGTTTGGACTATCGTCAAGTACGACATTGATTGTTTCCATGTTGAAAGAAATCTCAGCTGTTATTTGAAAAATTTTTATGTTGTTTTTCATGTTCAATTTGACAATAGAATGACCTGCCAGTACGGTTTTCAGAAAAATTCTTTTCGTTAAAGGATTTCGTAGTTATCGTTTCCTAATGTTTGAAAATCACATTATTTTCTAAATGTTTAGTATTTTTATTAACGTGAAACTATGTTATTTTCTGTTTTAAATAGGTTATTCTTCATTAGAATCTTTTCAATTTTACTCATTAGAATTCTAACTTTTGTTACAATGGCAACTGAATATCTGAATTAGCAATTGGCGCGATACCACTCCTCTCTAATGGGCCTTGCAAACCATTCATGCGTCGTGTGGTTTGGGCCTTGCAATCAATTTGACGTCATATGTGATTTGATTGGTCAAAGTATAAAAGGTATCAAATGAGATTTACTGTAATATTTTTCTATTCTCTTTTACCATGTTAGTTTACCATAATTAACCTTCTTGGAAATAACAGGCCACGCCAGGTCATGGAAATAAAATTAACTATTAAGCATTAAGCAAAGGAATTCCGCAGAAATAATCGATGCAAAGAGAACAATAAAATAAGAAAGGGACAAATTGAAATGTTGACCGCTCATCATTTATATAGGATTGGTACCGAAGCAAATAAAACTTTTTAAGAACAAAACCAGGAGCAGTGACGAAAATGCATTACCCAACCCTAAGATATAACGCCTTTGATTGTGCCAATTTAGATTGACAGATGTGTATATTTTGACAGGACAAGATTAGTGTTTCCTAGTCTCCACGTACGCTTGTTTTCCATGCACCTAGTAAGTCTGGTATCCAAGTACTACCAGCGGATAATCTGAACCTCGTTGTTTTGATAAGTGGAGCTGCTGGATTTGTAAAGATTTTGGGATTCGAGTTGGGAAGCTTCAAAACGTTTTAGAGGGTTGTTCTCCGCCATATCTGCGCAAAAGGAGAGTATATTAACATCACGCCAATTTAAGAATTTTTCATAACTGAGAAGAAAGACTTTTACACACATATGCTCTAAGCATTTGTTGTACACAACACACAACACACACACACAAGGAAAATGGTCTTTGGGGCAACTATTTCAAGCAATATAATTTCAAAAAAATCAATATTTGTCCGAAAACTAATTTTTAGTATTACTGTGGCTAAAGTCAACGTGATGCACATTTCTCCAAAATCAGCATCGAAATCACCAAAAGCAAATACACACTAACGTATTCAATACCTGATTCAATGTTTTGACAAACTCTGTGGTAGCATTATTGTAACCTGTGTTCGTTCGTGTTGTAAGATTTTATGATGAATATTAAAAGAAAATCTTTTTTAATGTTGTTGTTGTTTTTATTCAAAACTTCATCATCATAGTGTCTAGAATCATTTCTGTGATCCTTTTAGTATCAACAGTTTACTGGCAGGGGCGTCCCCATAGGGAGGGCGTCGTACCCCCCAAATCCTTTATCTGTCGGCACAAACAAAATTTTTGTCGGCAAATTGAGATATATCCCAAACAAAGAAGGCAACTTTCTAAAGTTATTTGTATAAATGTCGTCATTCGACCACTGATTTGATTTTTCAAACATATTAGCAAAAAATACATAAATGTTTTCTGGAAAAGATCACGAATTGCAATTTGCCGACAAGCATTCTTGTTAGAAAATATGACATGACAGCCCATATAGCATTCTACATTTCAAATTTTT
>JAYJMH010038842.1:0-15511 GCA_036873815.1 Phacellophora camtschatica | reverse complement strand
GAAATTTAAGTTGTTGAAATTTAGACATGTGTTGAAATTTAGCACTGTTGATTTTTGGCGGGAATTGCGCCTCATACCCTGAGTTTATGTTTTGGTCACAGTACGAACCAACTTGGCTGCATGCCTGTTAATCATGAACTATTTTATGAAGGGTTTGACCAAAGTGCCTCCTCTTTCTTTGCCGGAATGGAGCCACAAACGGATCAACCCACCACCCATGTAATCAGCCTCTTGAATAGCCTTAGTAAACAAAGTACTTAATTGGTTATCCTTGTTGTAAAATTGCACAGCTTTATTTTCCAGGAAAAGGCTAATTATAATTGTAACGTTACGCAACACCGTACCATTTGGCCAAGCACTGGCAGTGTTTGGCCAAATAAATCATGGAAAGATTGGAAAGAACAGATCACGCTTGTTTTGTATGAATCCTGCCAATGTTCTACCTGGAAACTACCCCCAGAAACCCCCGTGAGGATGATTATTACAAACTTGTCTTATCTGCTTCCGAATCTAGAGATACCTTAAACTAAACTTTGGAGGCAGAATCCATTCCGAGAATCGAAAATGCAATATCTCCAAATTTAATTAATTTCCATAGTGGCAGCCTTATCTTGAAAAGGTGGAAAATAGTGATACCAGTTTATTTGTTAGTCCAAGTTATAATGATAAACAAATGCTCAAATGAAGAGTGATAAGCGTCGAAGAGAAACAACGAATAAAATGCAATGTTTACGTGCCTTGCGTAGAATCTTTCCCACTACTGGCGATCTCAGAGTTGAGTTTCTTATGGGCAGTCAGTTCATAACACAGAGAGCAAGATAGGAAATGCGCGCCAAGACAAGGTTGCAAAACTACGGCACCATGATTCTACGCAAGGCACGTAAACATTGCATTTTATTCGTTGTTTCTCTTCGACGCTTATCACCCTTCATTTGAGCATTTGTTTATCACCATAACTTGGCCTAACCAACAAACTGGTACCACAATTTTAACTTTCCTTCATAAAAATTCGGGGGCCGGGGCCGGGGCCGAGGGCCACAAGGCCGAGGGCGGTGATTGCTAATAGCCTTATTTTATGCAAAGTCGACCCAAGCCGCAGTGAGATGTTTATCTTCCCTTTCATGCTTTCATTGATACAGGTTGATGAATCGCTGTCTTTTGTGTGGTTTTTGATTCCCTGTTCCAGCATTGCAACATTCCTTTTATCAGGCCCATGCATGGGAAGAGCTTAGATGTCATGGTCGAAATAGCAAATGACAAATAACAATTGTACATTTCGTTTGTGTATTTCAAACGTTTATTTTAAAAATGACTAATATTTGCCCAGTAGTCAATAAACTGTCTTTGTTGCACTTTCTTTCACATTGCCATATATAGATAAAGTAGCGAAGATTTTTTTATACTAGGGAGGCCTAGTATCATTTTAGTCACCCCACATTTGGTCACTGCGGAAGATAGTCTAAGCTTCTAAAAACATGTAGCAATGGCAAGTAATATGAAAGCTCTAAAACTAAAACCAACGAAATAACATTCTTTACACGTCTTAAGTCTGAAGCCTCCCCAGCAGAAGAACATACATCTGGACACATTGGTGGCATGAGTTTCAAAGTCCAAAATTAAAAATTAAAAAGGCTCTGGAACCCGGCGCAGAGCATTGTTTACATTGCTAAGCTCTTCCTACATTTATAATGATACCCATACATACAAATGTTAGTTTTAATTGCCTATATACCGTTGTACCTGGTAGACCAAAAAAATGTTTCCCATGTTTGCAAAACTGCTACGTAAAATGTTTTGTTTTGATAATTTTGTTTTTGTTTGACGTTGATGTAAGAGGCTTTAACTTTATGTTTAATACCTTGTTTTCTAAAATCTACCGAGGAATCCCAAGTAATTCCTAGGCTATATCATAGTCATAAGAAAAACTATGGCTATATTAAAGGAAAGCCAACGCTAATGGGTTTCTCAAAGCCATAGTATTATAGTATTGTGTTTTCAGCAGATTACAGCAGCAACAACCCTCTATTCTTGGTTTCGTTGAGCATACAACTCAGTAATTATTCCATAGATTTTCACAAACCAGGTATTAAAATATGAGTTGGAGCTTCTGATATCAAATTCAAGCAAAAACAGAATTATCGAAGCTAAAGCTCCTTCACATCAGCTTTGCAAACTTAGGGACATTTATCTTGGCCACCTGGTATAATTTGTTTTTGAGTTTTTTGTATACTAACTAAAAAAGGAGCTACAGAAAAAAATCAACAATGACATTTTAGCAATATTAACTTACTTGCTATCGCGTTGATCTGAACCAACCCAATTCCTTCATTACGCTAATAGCGATAACAGGCTGATGAAATAGTATGCAATGCTTTGGTTATTTATTACGCTTCTTTATCAACTGTGGGCACCCTCAGTACTTTTGTTTTCAGCGTATCAGTTGACATAAGACGCCTGGGCAATGCTTCAACTCGATAAAGTAGCATATTAGACATTCCTGGCATTCAAAGCTCATAAAAAGCATGTTCAGTGCATATTAATTTCAACTTTGTTTGTATCTTGACAAATAAATGTGATTTTATCACCGTTCTACAGGGTGCCCCATAAAAGTATACACAACTTTTGCATAGATCAACGTATATACTTTCTGGTAGTACACTCACAGGTATATACTTTCTGTTAGTATACTTACAGAAACAAATGTACTTTGGAGTACCATTAAAGGCACTCTAGGGTAGGCCTACCGTCAGAGAGACTTCCGGCTACCCTGTTGAGACTATTTCATCGGCTTCGGCTGGATTAGGGAATTTCGGGACACACAGAACGACATAAATTTGATCAACCACGAGTAATCTGTGAATATACAATGTTGGTATTACATGGTGCAAACACTTCTGTAATTGACCAACAACGAGAACGCAGTGCAGTGCATATACAATGTCGCATCACATCGTGCAAGTACTTTGATTGTAAGCATCGTATCTTGCAGTTAAAATGTAATGTGAATAAAGAACAAAGTTACGGCAGAATACTTTTGTTTATTACAATATTTTCGGTCATGTCGCAAATATCGAAACCTCTGGGTTAAGAAGAAAACGAGTTCTGTTCGAATTCTGCTTCTGCAGAAAATTGATACAATCTTAATGGAATGTGTATCAAAATTTAAGTGAATGTATATGGAATGTGAATTAACAACATCACGGGTGATAGAAGATGAAGTGCTTTTACAGCAAGCTATCGACCCTGCATTCATATCAAGCTATCGACCCTGCATCCCTGCTTTTGGACATAATTTTAAGTAGTTTTAAGAATCAAGTTATGAACAAATAGCTAATAAATTTAATGTAGAATAGGAATAAAGACCAGGTAATTAAAAAGTGTTAATGTGCTTTCAGAAATGGTCACAGTATTGCAGGCTGCTCGTTCGATCCACGGATGCTTGCAGCGAAGTAGAGATAAAATAAAACAAAATAGGAACGACGCAAAAAACGATAAATTCAACAATATCATAGTTGCCTAAAAAACGCTTGTCATATTCTTGGGTGATCATAACACTCTCCGCAGGATTTAATTTTTTAATTAAATTTTTCCGAATTAGTGAAAACATAAACTTCGGTCACTTTTTATTTTTTAATGTTAACGATTTTCAGAAAACTTTGAAATCTACCATAATAATTCGATTAAGCCCCCCTCTCGAATAAGCCCCCCTATTTTGTCAAAACAGAAATCGAATAAGCTCTCCCTGATGTTGTGTCAGATTCAGTAAGAAAGACAGCACATTGATTACAAACTTTCCAGAATTCTTTTTTTTATTACCATATGTTGAGTTTCATATAAGATAACTCTTTTAGGTAATACTCGTGCTTTTTTTAGATAATGCTCTCAGGAAAGCTGGCTTTTGAATAAGCCCCCCCCCTTCTCAAATAAGCCCTTCTCTCGACTAAGCTCCCCTATCAAGTTTTCGCGCTCAAATTCAATTAAATTCGCTCAATTAAATTCGCTGTCTGAAACCAGCAAGCAATTCCATGCGCTTCATCACCGCTTTAAATTGAATTTAATTCGCTGCGCTCATAATGCGCTGTATGAACTTGGCCGTACCCATTTCACCATGGACGCCTCTGTGTTCAACCATATGATCTTGCCTCATACTTTCAAGGCTTCAAGCATAGTCAAACATATTTTTGAATTTCCTATGATTGCGTCGAACTTCAAATATTTGAAGATGCCTTGCAAAATATATGAGAATTCTTTTCCAATACTATTATTAACAAGATGAGAAACAGTTTTTAGATGAGACACATTTCTGGGGCTGGCCTATCAATGACATTAAAAATAACGATGGTGCTTGTGTACGTACACTCACTCTAAGAAATTAAGTTATAAAAAACCATAACTGAGATCGCGAAAAAGCTAAGGGTCATTAAATATGGCAAGGGAGGGATGGAGGAGAAATTTATCTGACAAAAAAGATTTCAAGACCCCCATAATCTCTGCCAAATAAGTTGAAGATCGCCTTGTCAGTCACCTTTTGTTAAGGTTTCCTCTTTTAGCAGCATACTTTTTGCGTACCCCTTACAAGATTCTAAAAACTTAGAGACCCCCAACTTTCTCCTCCATCCCCCCTTGCCATATTTAACGGCCGGTCCCTAAGGAAAAGCTACGCAACGTACGGCACCAAGTCTCAGATTTTAAGAAACAACATTATGTGTCAGGTGTTCAATTTATCACAGTTGCTTCACTTCAAAGTTGTCAGCTCCGTTTTAAAAAATACATGTTGCACCCATACAGCCTAGGCAAATTCGTGTCTCGAGTGCTGATTAAATAACTCTTTCTGTTTGTCAGGTTGAAAATGCAGGTTGTGCAGGTTAACAAAATGCAAGTTGCAGGACATGGGGCTACTGCCAGGCTCTGAGCCCTGTCTCTGTCTGCAGATACATTTACAGGTGCAGGTGCAGATGCAGAAACAGATACAGATCCAGGTGCAGGTGCAGATGCAGAAACGGGTACCGGTACAGGTGCAGGTGCATGTGCAGATACAGATACAGGTACAGATGCAGAAACAGGTACAGGTACAGGTACAGGTACAGGTACAGGTACAGGTACAGGTACAGGTACAGGTACAGGTACAGGTACAGGTGCCGATACAGGTCCAGTTCCAGTTCCAGGTCCAGATGCAGGTCCAGATACTCAGATACTCAGATACTCAGATACTCAGATACTCAGATACAGAAGTAAAGTGACAGGATGAAGTCCATGAAGCATATTTAGCTGGGATTGAGCTTGTTCGTTAAAATGTTAAGAATTCACATTTTGGAAAAGCTAATAAACTTTCAGCAATGACGCTCAGCCGTAGATTGGAAAAAAAAAACATATTGTAGCCTTTCAGTCTTCAATCACAATTTCATATTATTGGTTTTCTTCCTTTCTTTCATTTTTGTATCTCTCATACCTTCATCAAATTTCAAATATTTTGGTGATGAGAAGCTATGCAAATATGAGTGTTTTCCGACATTTCTATATCGGATTAAAAAGGTAGTCGAAATCTAAACCCTATTGTAACAAGATCAAAAACCATATTTAAATGTAAAACGGTCTCTAGGGCTGTTTCGTTAATCACATTAAAAAAATGGAGATTTCTTTCAGTCTTCAAGCATAACTAACATATCATTGTAACATATGGACATTACTTTTCATAGTTTTAATTTTTCTAAAACCGCACGCCTAAAGACCTTTAGATAAAAATGTTAAAGTAGAAATAATGATGCTAGGATTAATTCAATAATCCAACCAAAAAAACTTTAATGAAAGTATTAAGAGAATAAATCCTCGCCACGTTTTTGTTCTAAAACTTAGATATTTAGATGAAAAGCAGATTTAGTCCTTTGAAGAAACACTGTTCTTTCTGTTAACTGCTGACGTACTGCCTAAAATGTTAGCAAAGCCTCTGATGAGGAGATTAGGATTTCATATTTTTGCTTTCGCTTGAATTGTAATGAAAATTATTCAGTTCAAAGTTCAATACATCAAAGTTGAACAAGATCCGCTTAATCAAATAGTTAAGTTTCACACACTTTAAGAAAAATGTATGCGTTTATGCGTACAAACCAGATTCGATGATAAACTTGAAGTTCAAAATCACATTAGAAATTATTTAATTGACTTTGTAAACTTTATGCTGAATATATATGTATATGTTTGATATTTGAGGACTGAGCTCGAGTACATTATGCTTTGAATCATCTATTGTAAAAGAAAGTATCGGCCATTTGCAGGGCTGGCAGCTTGAAATCCGCACGGCTGCAAATTTAAAATGGTACTCAAAACGACTTCCAAACGATAAACGTAGAGTTTGGGATACGATCCAGTCATCTGCAATCACGTTTGCATGTCTAAAACTGGAAATTAAAATTGCCTTCATTCGTGCACTCTCAAGTCAATTTAAAATAACGCCATTCATTTCCAGTACACATCTTGAAATTAAAACAACCTACTAGGTCCCATATCGACTTGGGAGCTTGGTAAGTGGATATCCTGAAATTTTAAATTGCCAAGTCGCCATTAAAGCAAGCATGTTGCTTTAAACATGGACTGGAAGCAAATGATGTTTTTTTCAAATTAAACTGAAAGCTCGTGGATCACGGCAATTCTAATTTAAAGTTTTGAGCAGGTAAACGTGGTCGGTCACAGATGATTGGATGATATCCAAAACTCTAAGTTTTTCCTTCAGACGTTGCTATGTGAGAAATTTGAGATTCGTAGTCTCAAGGAGTTCAGGCCACGGCCCTGCAAACGAGATTATTTTTTGGGTCACCCGGAAATTCAGCTAATAATTAAAAATATGAAACATCAAAGCTTTGAGTCATGTCATGTGTTTTCAAAAGATATCCTTCTTTACCAAGTCTGACATAATTTTTTTCGATTTTATTGACTTTCAAGCTGTGCTTTTAATTTTAATCTGTAATCCATATGTTATCAAAATGGCAATTTGAGTGCTTCTCAAGTACAAAAAACCAATTTTCAAAAACACAATCCTCTGGTTTTGAAAAGACCCCAAATGTTGGTTATTATTGAGCATAACTCAGCGGTTATCGTGCACATTCTGCTAAGCTACGTATAAAACTTCAAGTTAAAGACTGTTTAATGCAAATAAAAAAAAAATAGAATTAAAATGAGCTCCTCCACAGAACCTTTGAAAACGTGTAGCATTTTTGAGACACTCGGTATTCCATTCCGGTCTGCCGTTCCAGCAATAAAAAAATCTGTGCATAAAATTGATTTGCCAAACACTTACCTGCTCCAAAGAATTCAGCCCATCAGTTTTTCCAATTTTTTGCATGCTCTCTAAAACAGCTTCCTTGATTTGTTGATTATTGCAAAGTTCTCTAAAGTTCCCACTGATATTGTTGGTCCTGGCAAAGTTTACGAGCATATCCTCTTCTGGGACAATTATGGCCACGGTGCAAGACTGTAGAAATTAATTAAATTACATAAAAGAACAACAAAACATCATTCCAGAAATTCAGTAGTATAAATTGGTAAAAAAATACAAAGCTGAAAGTTGAGAAAAATTGGAGAAATTTCATCATAAATACTTTAAACATTTTAATTTTTTTTTATTTCAAAAAACCGAGCAAAATTCTCTCAACTTTTCACTTAGCATTATTAACTGTCAATAAAAAAGGGTTATAACTGTCAAGGAAAAAAGTCATAAAAATTGTAAAGATTTTCGTTAAACTATAATGATGTTTTATCACGATCTGTGAATCAGTGAATCAGTGAATCAGTGAATCAGTGAATCAGCGAATCGGTGAATCAGTGAATCAATTCATTTATAGAATAATTGTACAATTTGAATGAATTAAAAAATGTGTTTTTATATACAACAAATTTTATGATGATTTAGTGACAACTTTCCGCCAGGAGAGGTCTGGTAACTAATGAGCTGACCACGTTCTAATATCACAATTTTGAGACAGGATGGGAATTGCAAAACAAAATCCCATTTTTAAAAACATTAAAGCGCAAATACAAAAAGTAAGTTCATCATCGTATGTCGTAACGAACGATGTCTGTTTCGTAAAATGAGCAAATAAAATTGTGTGCGCCATATTCACTTTAACTAGCTTGGGCCTAGACTTGCTCCATTGCGAAGGAAAATATACCCTGCGGAGAAGATACCTCAGGAAAATTTCGTTCTTATTTTCCTGAGGTCTCTTCTCCGAATATCTTTTATTTTTACTGATTAACGAAACGAAATAGACTTGGAGCAGGTTTAGCTTGGGCCAAATAAGAAAAGTGAATATTCTCCTGACAAAAATTCAGGATCATAAACAAGTTGAGCCAGCAAGACAAGAAAATATTACAAACAATCACTTGTACTAGCGAAAATCGTTAGAGTATCAAGCATGCTGGATAAGACCATAAATTTATAATTTTATGCTAAAAATATTAAAACAACAAAAAGTTATAAATACAGTACTAACCTGAAAACTGTTTCCAGTTACGAATATTTGAGATATCAAAGGGCACCGCAAATAGACAGTCTCTACTTTTTCAGGTGCAATATATTCACCCTGGAGAAAAAAGAATCACTTTATGAGGAATCGTATAACAACGAGTTAACCCTATTTTGTGTTCTACCATGGGTTTTAAAACACGATTAATGTTGTTCGTACAACGTGCTCTTTACTGTGTCATATCCAGGGATAGACTTGTGAAACAGTTGCGCCTTTGCTGCGAGGCTTTTTATGCGTTTACGAAGCGGCCTCGATATCTCTCTCGCGCGAGTTCACTCCGTAGGCGCATGGATAATGTTAAAATCGAGGCGGCACGCACAATCCTTGTAATGATATCCGCCCAGATTGGTTTTTAAAGGAGTTCTTATTGATTTTTAACATTATCCATGAGCCACAAATACAATGAAACTTGCTTATACAACGCGAACTGTAACTGGTTTATCTGGATATGTAAGCCTCTGTGTCTTATTCGTGATTCGTGTTTACCACATCACATACCTTTCTCGCTGAGATATCATAAAGAATGGTACTTAAAAGCCAATGGCCGTCAATGTAATTCTAGGGTCAAATAATTTTAAGGACAAGGAAAACAACGCATTTTATTTCATTTGGCTTGAAAATGATGACATCAAAACGTCGCTCATTATTATCGTTAATATTTATAATTAAAAAACACACTGTTTATAAAAAATAACATAAAGAACGAAATAACGAGCAGTTAAAATTTTTAGAAATAAATTACGCTTAATATTCCCGATTAAACTCACAGATCAAAATTATGAAAAAGTATTTTGGGGCATTTATCCTCCTCAAACCTTTCAAACCATGCTCTTTAAAAGCTTTCACGGACCCTAAACATTGGTGACTAAATTCACAGACCCAAAATATCTAATTAGGGCCCTCCTCAGTTTTTTGACAAGCCCGATACATATAAAAAACAAACATTGTCTGTCACAACTATTAATAATCACCTGAGCCAATTTGAAAATGTGTTTCTTTCGATCAATGATGCAAAGAGTGCCATTCTAAAAAAATATATAATACACCATAAATCAGATTTGGGCACAGGGCCCCAAACAGAGCTAACAAGGCCCTGCGTGTTATATTACTGTGAAACCCCACATAAAGGACGCTTGAAGCTTGTCTCCCAAATTCAATAATTCAAACTCCTAGAAAGCTCGACAAATCTGGCTACTAAAATCATACCTAATATCTGAGATTGGGTGACGACAACCTCAACTACCGTAGTACGTTTAAAATCTAAAGATAGCAAAGTACCCCTCCCTTTTTCCCCCGTTTCCATAGTCAATATGTTTGCTCTAAAGGGTACTTTGAAGTTATAACATAAAATAATGCACAAAATCGAAATTAAAAAAGAAGATGGCACAATTAATGTAAAATTGACGCATATGAAAACGCAACAAAGTATTCTTCTGGTCATCTGGAACCACGGGCTTTAGGAAAATTAAAGTTTGCATTTTATTAACTTTTCCTAAAGCCCGTGCTGAAACGCTTAAAAAAAATAATTGAAGGTCACGGAACACTCTTCGTTTATACGTGTCACAGATTACTTGGCTAACCATCCTTCAACTACTGCTTATTTGTGTAAGATTTGGATTATGCCTAAGTGTTAACTGTATTGGGGATTCATATTGGTAAATGTTTAAAAAGGGCTTGTTGGAATTTATTTTGTGGAGCAGTCTTATGGAAAAGTCGCCAAAAGGCTTAGCTGGATGGGTACTGAAATACTTCAGGCAATTCATCAGTCATCTGCATCTAATGCAAAGCCTGTGTTGGATTATTGCGATAATACGATCAGAGTGTATTCTCTCAGGAAGTCATAACATCTGTGACACAACATAAGCATATACTTCTATGGCTACTTCTCCAAGCGGTGATCCAGCCCAATCTAAAAATCTGAGAAAATCAAGAGAAAATTCGGGGGAGGGGGGTTTACATGTCCCACGGTCAGACGGGGGTGTGCCGCTAAGATTTTATGAACTCATTCATCTTTAATGTTCAAATTTTCGTGGAAACCCAGCATTAATGTGTGTTGCATTACAAATCATCCAACAATAAGGAAAATTTTTAACATCTAACCCAACATTAAGCATTTTTGCTATAAATCATACCCATGCTCTACCCATATATTAGGGTGTACCCCCTCCTCCCCTGGAGAAAATAAAACAAGTACGGCATTAGAAAGGAGGACGCCGGATCGTGCTGGGGTTCAGACACAGCGGCTCCGGGGAAGAGGAGAACATAATCCTTCTTGCTCTTTAGCAGAAGGGACAAAGAGCACGAAAGTGCCCTTTTCACTCCATTTGATATCATAATTTGTATAATTTTATATCATATAATGAAATGAAATGAAATGAAAAGAAGCGGATGTAGCCTAGAATATCAAGTTACACCAAATAAAATTAACGTTTTAAAATGTCTAAATTAAATTGCAGAAACCATAAATGTACTTCAGGCTAGCATATATTGTCATTTGATGGATGACAATTTTCAAACTGGCAAGAGTTAATCGATTTTCTCCGTAACGTCACTCCGTGGGTTAAAGGAACCGTGCATAGTGTTTGTTCTCGCGCCCTGTCTTTTTGCCCATGCCACGGTCATCAACGGTCATCTTTTTTGTCTTATCATAAAGCGAGTAGGCTGCCTCATTTTTGAAAACAAGGGGGATAATAGATATGAGAACAAAAACACAGATATGAGAGCAAACACTAAGGTGTCTTTTAACCAACGGCCACTTCAGTTAACTGGATGCAGTTCTATAGCAAAAAAATGTACACGTCAAATTTATGACGTGCGTTGAAATGAGGCATTGGCTGTGACATCAAGGAGAATTGTATGGGGCAATAGAAAATAGAACATAGAAACATGTTGATATTGAGAATGAAATACGTTTTCTATTGCAAAGTTCTGCATGTATGTATATATTCTGCAAAGCCTTGCAAAAATGTCACACCTAATTTTCAGTCAAAGGTTTTTAACTCCCAACTTTACGTTACTTTCACTTCAAGATAAATCCATCTTTGCCGTGTCTAGTGACGACCCGAGCTTACTGAAGGCAGCTGCCGCTTGCCTTAAAATGGTATCTAAACCACGGGCTTTAGGAAAAGTAAAGTTTGTATTTAATCCACTTCGGTTTTTTTCATTCTACTTGTCCTACATTCCGTGGTTTGAATAAATAAATACAAACTTTACACACGTGAAGTGGAATAAATACAAACTTTACTTTTCCTAAAGCCCGTGTCTAAACTACGCAATAATCTGGTAGGAACAGCTTAAATTATGCAATTTGTACTGGAAAACACTCTTGTTGGTCTGTCGAATAAAATTTAGTAAATATTTCATTACTTAGATACAAGCTAAATTACATTTCAACAACGTCGTGAATGTAATTCTTGATAAAAAATTGAACCTTTCACTTATAGAAGAGTCATATGGTCCAATTGATAAACAACGTAAAACTTCATATTTTCAGAGTGCAGACGGAGACGGAATGTTTAACCAATTTAAGATTTCAATACAAGTATATTTTGGATTTAGTTGCAAAGTTTGTGCTACCTTCTAAAATAAAACTTACATGAGATTTGTCTGCTTTTCAGAAATAAATCCGGGCAAGGAAAGGTCAAAATAACAACGAAAATGTTTTATGAAATTGAAAAAAAATGCAATAATGTTTTTCGTGCGGTGTTTAAGCAATTTGTACAAGGTATACAAATTACAAAAATTGTCTTTAAACCCTGGTGGAATTCATAATTAATTTGACATTAAAATCCGAATTCACCACTCTGAACACAAGGGGTTGTTTACATATTTTACATATCATTGCCATACAAAGGATAATTTGTTTGCATTAATTTGAGTGAGTAACTACCACTCCTGTTTTCATGCAGATTTAACAGTAAAAAGGGATTAAAAACATCACAACAGGCTTAACGAAACACACCCTTAATGACAAATAATGCCATGTGCTGCTAACTGAAAAGGGCATCCTTTTTCAGTATTGTCTATTCAGAACTCCCTCCCAAGGCAATGAATCCTTTTATGAGATTAAAACTGATATTAAAATGTGACTGATGAAGTTGCCACAATTTTTATATCTCTTTGTCGTTTGTTCTCGTGTTGTCTAAATGTTTCTTTGATTAAAATAGTTTCATTAAAATTATTATAATATTTAATTAAAAATAATGTTTAATAAAACAATTAAAATATTTAAGCACGAGTAATTAACTAACATTATTAACTTGGTTTCCACTTTAGTCAGAAACATCTCATATTTAAGTTCCTATGTAGTTTAACGAAATATTTCTAATTATATTTTACGCTTGTATTCTTAACTCTAACCATGTTTTTAACGTTTGTATGTATCCTAAATTGTAAACTTTCAAATTGTAGGCTTTTATACCATGTAACCCAAAAATGAGGGAAGTGGGAACTATATCTGATTTTTAAGTTTCCAGGCTTACTGGATTGATTAAAGGCCAATTTAATTTAGGTTAAAACGATTTAAGGTCAACGTAATTTAGAAAAAACTGTTAAAATATTTAGAATTCAGAAAATCAATCACTTCACTGTCAGGGAAATTTCCTTGCAATGCCATTAATCATTTGATTACGTTTTCCTACTTCACATCTGTCTGTTGGATTTTTCTGCCCTCCTCGAACGTTTTGACTACAAGGATGTAAAATGTGTAAAATGGTCACGCCCCTGAATGAATCATCGCCCTGAATTAATCACTTACTTGTTTAACATTATTTTTTAGAATTTGTCAGAGTTGTATGATTTAACTTCATCATAGGCAGGAACGGATCCAGAGATTTGAATGTGGGGTGCTGGGTATTGAGACAACAGTTTGTCTTTTTGCCCATTTTTCACAACATTTTTCACCCATTTGAATTCGCATCTGCAAATTTACCGCGTTTGGCTCGGTCATTCAACTCTCGTGTGGACGACAGGCCACAGGATTGTTTGTTTGATTGGGGTAACCTTCGCGTTTGTCAATGTTTCTTTCTTTTTGAATGACTTTTGACCTTTTTGATTGTTTCATGTCACATGACATCAGTTATTTCTGTCACGTGACCTGAAATTGACTTTCGGAATTTTGGTCGCGATGCAGGTTATGAAGGGTGCCTAGCGGCAGAAATTCTTGTTATTAGTTATGTTTTGAAAGGCCCTTAAAAACGAGTTGCATCCACACATAGTCAGACAAGATTCCTCTCTATTGTGCTAATTAAAATGCTCTTTCGGTAGGCTCTCGCAGGCAAATCATTTCCATTTGATATTTGGTAGTCACTAACTTAATTGCCGGGAAAAGTGGAACTCATTTCAAACTCCATGTTGGTAGTTAGGGCTGACATGAAGGCTGCAGTTATAGGGACCCTGGCCCAGGAGGCCCATTGGTGAATGAGGTCCTGCGGCAGTATCTGATAAAACGCTTTCATTAAGAAAATCTGCTTGCGGTACCGAGAGCACGGGCGACGGCTGATGGCAGATGGCTCTCGCAGGAAACCTAGACACGGCTGTACAAAAACTAGAAGAAGAAAACTGCACAGACGGTGATAAAATATCAAACCAAAAGCATTTGCTAAATTCCTATCCTCATATGAACATAGATTCACAAAGCGGTGTAAAACCCAATTTCTTAAACGGCCTATATTATACCCGCCTATATTTTCTTAACACGAAGTGAAATGACGTTTAATTTCAGTAAAATCAGGAAATCTCTCACAACTAAGACTTAATCTTCCTGTGAAATACTCACTAGCTTCGGGAATATATATATACATGTGTTTTCGAGGCAGTCAGGTCATAAAACATATGTGGGGTTAGTTCTGTTACCAATGTTCCTTCTTTTTGTTCGGTTATGCAGATAAAATCTGTCTGATTTGTCACGCTTTATCATGCACTGGCAGTACTTCAAAATTACTTGAAATTGGTGTTCGTGAATAACTTGGTTTTGATGCAAACTATTAATCCAGAAAGCATATTTATAAAATCCGCGTTTCCTCTATTTACACTAGTTCACATAGCTGCACGGGAATCTTATGATCCAAATAAAAGATGAAGGAGGCGTTTTAACTGTGTCGTATAATTGTTGCATGACTAGATCTTTCATATGAGTGCAGGTATATAATATGTTAAAATCGGCATGGGAAACAGGTAGCAAAATCAAATTTTTAAAAAGCTTACACATTAGTTATAGCCTTACGCTTTGGCCTATAATAAAAACACTGGTCAATTTATAGCCTTACTGTCTGACGTAAAATAAATGAATATCGGTCAATTTTGGAACTACTCAATTTGGAAGTGGTAGAATACAGCCCAAAGAAAAAATACAATCAGAGCCTGTTGATACACCGCCAGTAGAGCCAACGCAACAAGAAGTAGCGGAGTCGATTGAAGAGCCGGTAAATGAAGTTGAGGAACCTGTAGCTGAGAAAGAAGCTCCGGCTGAAAAACTTTTAACGCAAGACAATGAAGAGGCTGTTAAAATAGAACAGGCAAAAGAAGCTAAGAGGAAGGCAGATGAAGCTGCAGCAAATGCGAAACGAAAAGCTGAGGCTGAAGAGAATAGGAAAAAAGCAGAAGCTGCTAAAATAGCCCAGCAAAAGAAAGAAGCAGACGAAAAAGCTCGTAAAGAACAAGAAGCGAAGAAAAAAGCTTTGGATGAAATGATGGGTGGTCTTAATAAATCTGATGGAACTGCCACCGGAAGTGAAGGTGATGATAATAGAGCCGGTGATAAAGGTCAACCAGATGGCGATCCATATGCTACTAGTTACTATGGAGGTCCAGGTAGCGGTAGCGGAACTGGTGGTTATGGTCTAAATGGTAGGTCATTGGTCAACAAGGGTAAAGTTGCGCAAGAGTGCAACGAATCTGGCAGGGTAGTGGTAAAAATAGTTGTAGATCGCAACGGCAAGGTTATAAGTGCTCAACCAGGTGTAAAGGGTACTACGAATAATGATCCTTGTTTGTTA
>JAYJMH010038831.1:0-15518 GCA_036873815.1 Phacellophora camtschatica | reverse complement strand
TTGGATATCTTTAAATAAAGTTTGGATGTCTTTAAATAAAGTTTGGATGCCTTTAAATAAAGTTTGAATGCCTTTAAATACGGTTTGGAAGTTTGGATGTCTTTAAATAAAGTTTGGATGTCTTTAAATAAAGTTTGGATTCGTTTAAATAAAGTTTGAATGCCTTTAAATAGGGTTTGGATGTCTTTAAATAAAGTTTGGATGTCTTTAAATAAAGTTTGGATGCCTTTAAATAAAGTTTGGATGCCTTTAAATAAAGTTTGAATGTCCTGCAATAAAGTTTTGATGTCTTTGATTAAATCTTAAATGCTCTGCAACAATGTTTCTTCCTCGCAACGATGACAAATAGAAAGAAAACATTTTTTATTCTAGAAAGGAAAGAGAAGGACTATTTTTGCTGCTCTTTTATTTCCTGGGGCGTCATTTTTGCTGCTCTTTTAAACAAAGCGTGTTTTTGCCATAGTTGAGAGGAAGAACCAATCTCGATTTTGATCAAGGTTTCAATCTTTTTTCAACAACTTTACATCTTGACTGGTTTTTGCATTTTTAGTAATAACTAGCAGGCTAAATGTTCCATTTAGATAAAATAATATTTTACAACAAATTTGATATCTCATCTACACACCAGTTGTACAATTTTTGCAATTGGAATAGGTTATCACCAATTTAAATATTCGCAAACGTTACAAATCTTTTTTACTCATCCGGTACATAGCTAAATGTTGAGAGATGGTAAAAGATGCTATTTAAAGGCATTACAATGATTTTAAAAGTGGGGTTTTAGTGGGGTTCTATACATATTTGGACGAAGATTCTTTTATAGTTATCTTGTAGGTAAGGCTAAAGAAAGAAATTATTAATAAAATGATATAAAAAGAAAGTAATGAAATTATTCTTATCAAATATAACAGAATAAAATAAAACATAATAAATCATAATAAAATATAACAAAAAATAAAATAATAAAATAAAATAGAGTAATATACGGTAAAATATAATAAAACATAATAAAATGTAATATAAAATAAACGTGATCATTATTAATTATCAAATCAATGATAATCATAATCATTAGTAATCATTATAATGTTATCATTAGAATATCAACGATAACACTGATTAATTTGATTTACAACACTACCATTCTTTTCACGTCTTATATCTGTTTTAGGATTCGTTAAATTTGGTGAAGAATGCTATGTTCTTTGATTTGGGCCTAAGCACAACCGAATACCACAAGAAAGACGTTATCCGAGCGACGATTTGGGAAATTTACGATAAATTCAGCGTTGTTTTGATTTACGAGTATCTCGATGAGTCGCTGATTCTATTGCGCCGACGATTGTGTTTGGAAATGGATGACGTATTGTATTTGAAATATCACCACGTATCACAGAACATAGAAAATAGAGCGAAATTTTCTCCGAAACTCGAAGAGACTCTCCGAACTTGGAATTCCGCGGATGTGGAATTGTATTCATTTTTCAACAAAACATTATGGAAAGAAATTGCTTACGAAGGCAGAGGTTTTTGGGATGAACTGAGAGAATTTCGATTGAAATTGAAGGAAACTGAAGCTGACTGTCTTGGAGAAGACGCGTTTTCGGATGGAAGTGGTCTTGAGCAAACGATGACGTATCAAAATCTTAGGCTAAACCCAAACGTGACAGAGATGAACAGCTATTTTTGTAAAAAGCTGTTCATGACAGAGTTGGAGTATTTAGATTATTTTCGCAGGAAAGAGGCCTTGTCGAAATCGGGGACAACACGATAATGTGTTATGTTTTAAAGGAACTGTTTGATACTGAGGATGAAGGCTGTATACTGCCGGCAAAGTAGATCTTCTTAAAAAGAAATTTTTTAATCAGGTTGTAATGTTATTTAATTTTTTTATTCCCTGGTGGCCAAATATGCTTGATAAAAATTGGTAAAATATAATGAAATAAATGCAGTTTGAAAACACTTACAAGCAAGTTGAGTATTTAACGAAAGGCACAATATGACAATAGCTATTGCATGATTAGTGACGTTAGCGTGCAAAAATGACATTAAATGCACGGATTTTTTCCTGTATAAACGCCGCAATCCTCAGTGGGTTGCAAAGAAGTTGTGATTTTCAATGACGATCTTTCGACGAGCGTAAGAAAGTTAAAAAATATTTTAAGACTTTTGTGTGCCGTTATTCCTTCGATTATGGCCACAGTGGGTGGACTCTTCAATAAAAGATATTTCCAAAAGAAAATTATACAAAATTAAGGTACCCTATATATCACCCTCATACAAGAGCACCCCAGATAAAGGCGGCGCATGTGCCTATATCCGGAACAAAATAAAAATAACAAAGATTTCCACATTGCTTTATGACGACATTTAACACAAAGCCAAATATATATATATATATGTTTGAATATATTTGAACACCAAAATTTAGTAATTGATTTCTAAAATGCTAATGTTAGTAATTTGAAAATATATTTTTAGTACAAAGCATAGTTTTGTTTTCGCGATGCGTGTCGCGACTTCTGTTTTCAGTGACTGGAACATGCCAATTCTGGATCACATATCCTTCGACTTAAACATGTTGACTCAAATATCTTTATCCTCGGTTCATAAATTAGTCTTCGTTTCAGCTACGCATGCACCACTGCGCCCGGAGCTTCACTTGTATTCAGTATATGAGAAGGAAAGCCCTTTTCCCAATGAAAAGTTGTGCTTTTTGGTTTGATAAGACAGTCCGTTTTTGAAAGCAACACCAACCTTTTTTGTTTTCAAAAATTTCATTCCTCTTTTGAACATTTTACATTGTTCAAACTTCGTTTGAAAAGACTATTATCACTCATTTGCAAGAGTTTCGAATAGTTTGGATTGGATCAGAAAAACTCTTGTTACTCTTTTGTAGGAGACATCATGAAAATTATTTTTAGTTGTTGGATGAACTACTTTAATCTATTTTTCGAGTTCACATGCCTATATTTAAGTCCAATTCCAAAGGTGGAATAATTTGTTTAAACACCAATCATGATAATTTCAACTAAAGCGTTATTATTACTATAATTATTATTATCATTATTATTGTCGTTGCTACCTTTTATCTTTATTGTTATTTTTATTGTCATTAAGATTATTATTATTTACCATTATTGTTAGCTATATCATTTATTATCGTTATATATTATTGTGAGTACATTTTTATATTAAGAGCCGTACCCCCAAAAAGCCTATCCCCATTTGCATATCTGCAGCTGGAAAGCCACGAGGCTAAAAACCCAGAGATGTAGTCAATACCACGCCGAAGGGCAAATTTAGACTTTAAAATATTCTCCATTAATCTTTGGTCACGTTTACCTGTCCAAAACTATTACTTAAAATTGCCCTCATTCGTGACCATTAAGACAATTCGAAGGAACGCCAATAAATTTCCATTCCACTTTTCGATATGTAAAGGCTAAAATCTCGAGTTGTGCTCAATACTGCGTCGGAAAGGCAAACTTCGAGTTTGGAATATCATCCATTCATCTGTGATCACGTTTATCTCTCCAAAAGTTGTACTTAAAATTGCCCTCATTTGCGACCGTTAAGACAATTTGAAGGAACGCCATTCATTTCCTGTCCACATTTCCATATTAGAATAACAATTGTTGCTCCAATAGCAACTTCGGAGTTTGACTAGTGAATTCTTTAAAAGTTTAAACTAGCTAGCTAAGTTATTTTAGTTTAAAAAGTAAACCGGAATTAAAAGGATTTTTCTTCAAATTGATGTAAAAGCTCCATGATTAAAGTAATTTTATTTTCAAATTTCGGGCAATTATAAGTCTTCACGGATAATGAGTGGTATTATAAACTCTACGTTTGCTCTTCGGACGTAATATTGATACAATTTTAGATTTGTAGCTTCCCAGATTTCGAGCTACAGCCCTTACAGACCCCATATAATTTGATGGGGTCACCTGGTATATTATTAGTATTACTATTGTTATTTGTATTATTATTGTTATTAGTAATATTATTATTATTTTTTATTATTAGTATTCGAATATTGTTGTTAGTATTATTATTGTTAGTAGTATGACTATTGTTATTATTTTTCATTGTTATCAATAGTATTATTATTTTTGTTATTAGATAGCGGCAATGTAACTCCGTGTAACAAGGCAGATTTTTTAACAATAGTGGAATTGACACGCCAATTTCACAGCGATTAGACATTCAAGACAAAGCGAATTCTCTCAAGCGTCAAATCAAAACATGGCTTTTTTTGCTTTGATTTTCCACTAGAGAGAATTCTCTTTGTTTTCGATGGCCAATCGCTTTGAAATTGGCGTGTTAATTCCACCATTGTTACAGAATCTGCCTTTACCCTTACCAGAAACTAATGAGGTTATTGTTTCAAAAACAAATTTTTAAACATTCTATTATTTTATCAATTTTCTTGGAATTAAATTGTTATTTTTGACACACCGAAAACTAACCAGGGCTAACCCTTTAAAAAGACATTCTTAGTTACAATATCTATACTTAATATTTTGTACCTTGAATATTAAATAGAATTTTTAGATGAGAGGTTCTTGTTTTTTCCTGTTGGTATTCTTCTAACGACCTATTTTCAATGTTTTTGAAGAATGCCATGTTTACCAAATTCTGGTACCCAGAGTATGCCATGTTGTACCATGGAAAATATGGTGTTGAGGAGAAAAGTATCCAGAGGAGGAAATTCTGTTTTATTTTCGGGGTCAATTCCTGAAAAATAGCTCAAATTTTTGACAAATGCCTAAATGTTACGACAAGAGCCTTAAGAATGGCAATTTTACTGACAATTTGGCAAGATTTGAACGGCGCTGCCCATCGCTACAAAACTTATAATTCCTGCCTCTGTGAAGGGGCTGCTTAACGCTATAGGCCAATGGCTAAGAAGAGCCAATTTTTAGACAAAATATTACAAATTAAATTATTTGCTCAGTAGCTCAATAGCAACCGAAACAAATTATGATAAAAAACCTCAACATTAAATTTTTACAAGCAAGTGAAAATGATTATATCAAGTAATGCTAGAGAAAAGATACCGCCAGGTTCTATACCGTAAACTTTCTGGATCTGAATTTTGGTGTTCATTCAGGAGTTAAAATGTCATTTTTTGAGTTGATGATGTGAGCATTTTGGTGAATGTTTATCGTTCTAAAATTGATTTGTTTTTGAGTTTCCATTGTAGCAAATTGATGTTTTCTTTTAGATCTTGCCAATATCATTCTATTTTTTCAAAGATTTTTTTTACGAAGATCAAGCTAATATCATTGCTTAACGGATGATAGTTACTTTGCTATGCTATGCTCAAATACACGAGAAAATCTTTTTTGTAAATATTGAAAGGAGTGGGTCCACGAACTGATCCATGTGGCACATATCAATTGGAAAATACTAGATGTGCTGTTAAAAAGTATTGATTTTTCACGACCCTTTAGACAGGAAAAATGTAGAAAAAAACCTTCGTCTTCTCATCAGTAAAGGTCCGCCGCGAACGAGGTTGAGTATTACATGATAATGATACACTTTAGCAATGCCACGAGTTGGAATTTTCACCGTTGTATGATTGCTTGTGATAGAGCATCACAAGTCTTCGTTAATTGAAGTTTTCACTGTTGCATTATTACTTGTGATGGAGACGCTGCAAGTCTTGATAGCAACACCACAAGTCGTCGCTACATGTCTTCATAGAAACACCACAAGTCGTCGCGAGTTGAACGTTTCACTGTTGTATGATTGCTTCTGATAGAGACGCCACAGAAGAAAAGTAAGTAAATGTAAGTACAGAAGAAAACAAATTATTAACAGTGAAAATTATAATTGTTCAAGCTAAAAATATTATTTTTCTACCTTTATGCGACATTTTATCTTGTTGAGACGAGAAAGCTGAAGTTTGAAGTAAATTCACTCACGGCTTCTGGAGCTGACATCCTTGATTACATTTTAGCGGTAAGTTTGAATTAAGCCAATCAAAGGCAGCAAATCTGAAATTCTGAATTAAATTTAGTAATGCCCGTCTTATATCATAATCGAGATATTTACACGCAACATCTCGAGACATATGTCTAATATATTCGTTCTTAAAATACACATTTCAAATAACTATTATAGAGGACTTAAGGTATTACTGCTATTTGTCATATATCTTGAGATGGCATATGTCCTTATCTTGACTGAGTTTGCGTATTGAATTTCTAAGGCGAGGTTGCAACCTGCTCATAGGCCAGAAAACCTGATTGAATAGAGTTTCAACTCAAGCTTCTCTAGCTCCTCACTAAACAATAATCACTTCACCTGTAATTCTTTTCATTCCTTGACCCTTCTGTCTAGCAGTCAATTGTACGAACGGGTACTACACAATGATTGACAGGTCAGTTAGTTTTAAAATTATCATTGCATTATTTTTCTAAAATTAAAATTTTCAAATAAGCAGCAATTTGAAAGATTTGGTATGGGCTATGGAATGAAAAATCACTGAAAGCTATTTATGAACAGATTCAGATGCCACCATTTGAGATTCGCTGTAGCTCAGAGAAAATGATTGATGTTTTATGCAATTATTTCAGCGAAATAGATCGCAGGAAAGCGAATGCTTAATGAATAATCGTATTGCTGGCATGCTTGTTATGATTGTTCGTGGCTGATGACGAAAACAGCAATCGTAAAAAGGATAATGAGACAATTTTGACAATCCTTGCATATTACAGCGGTCAAAAGGTTGCTCTTTTCAAACATTTATCTCGATTTGAACATCTAAGCAACAAGCGTTCGATATTTTCTGCATTTACACAGAATTTAAACAACATGATCTCAAGGCGCCGTGGCCAAGATCTTTTATTAGCGGCCGTTTTCGTCGTGTCTCTGTTTTGTTTTTTGAATGCAATTTGGAAAATTGTTAACGAACAGAGCGCCGTCAGCAAAGTTGAAGTTAAGTTTGCGGGAGAAAATGTTTTAGATTATTCAGATGAGTGAGTAGCGAGTGAACGTTTTACTAATTCTTATTACACACTTTTTTATGTAAGATTAACCTTTAAAAGAAGCGCCAGTTTGATGTGGGGCAAATAGTTTTGCTATCTTGAAAATTAATTACGTTTAGTACGAACAAATATTCAGGCGTTGTGCACTTGACCTAAAGCACACTTTAAAGATGTTTTTGAGAAGGGTGGGGGTAAAACGTTTGTAAAAATCAGTCCAGAAATAAGGATAAATCGAGGCTAAAATCAAAGTTAGCTGATTTTATGAACAAAGTGTACTAATTTATTAATTATTGTGATGTGCCTTAAATAACTATTAATCTGTTATGTTTTCGCTTTCTGTTTGCCATTTTCTTAAGCCAAATCCTTTTCTTGTTTTGGCCTGAACCGCCAAAACGACAAGTTGCAAGGCAGATGCTAATTGAGATTATTTTTATGACAGTATTTATTATGATCAGTAATGCTGTTTTAAAGCGCCACTTCTCTCTTGCCGCGGGGTTGGCATGTATTTCCATTTTCTCTGCAGTAACGTTTTGTTTATTTCGCTTGTCAACATTTTTTATCATCGCAATGATTAAGCGCATTTTATTGTTTACATTTTGTCAACCTTCATAGCAAACTGGCAAATTTGTTTACATTAACAAATCAAACTAACTATTTACTGGTTGTAAAGACCGTAAACGCAGAGGGTTCGCATTAAACTAAATTTTTTGGTAGATTGCCACAGCACGTGATTCTTTATATTTTATACCGTGTGTCCCGAAAATGTTTACACGTTTAAAAAGCTATTGTGGAGGAGCTTTAGATTTAATCTTTCTGGTTTTGATACCAGAAAATAGCACAGTCTTCAACAACTAAGATATTGATACTTTTGTTGACACAATAAACTGAGCAATCGTTGAGTTTTGCCTAGTAATGACCAATATTTACTGCTTTCTCAAAATTGGAAAATTGAGTCATTTCTGGAAATTAGTTATTTGCAGCAAAGGAGCTTTAAAGTCAATATTTGGCCAATAGGGACTCAATTACTCGGCAAAAGGTGCGAAACTTTAAGTTAAGGTCTCGTCTATAAAGCTCATGTTAAATCAAAAATGTAAATAATTTACTCTTTTTCAACAGACTTGCAACTTTGTAGCTTTTTGAGACAACGAGTCATAAAAGCTATTAGCCATAAGGTTCGTTTTATATTATGCTTTAGTTAGGAATTGAATTGTTTGTAACCGGAAAATAGTTAAAGGTAAGGAAATTAAGCTCCATTTATTTCAGCCACGATACAGACCTTGTTTACATTGAAAATTCAAACTAGCTTTCTAATGGTTACAGGGGTCGTTTTACCGGATGACTTTTAATGGTTTATCGGGTCATTTTAAAGTTGTTATTAAAGCAAGCATATTTTTTTAATGCCACAATATTGACTGACAATAATTGATGCTTCTTCAAATTAACATAATAGCTCCCCAACTAAGGGAATCTTTATTTTAAGTTTTGGACAGTGTTCACAGATGTTTAGACAATGCCCTAAACTTTAAGTTTGCCCAACGGACGTCGTTCTGCCAACTTTGAGATTTGTTGCTTTATGGGCTCGAAAGATTTTTATTGTTACCCGGTCCGGTATAATATGTTTTAATAAGGATTTGAATTGCTTGTGACCGGAAGACGGTAGACAGTAAGCATATTAAATTTCTTCATATTCCAGTTTACGTTTATAAATCAATCAAACTTTGATGATCATATGGCCGGTTTTATAATATTTGTTAGTGAATATTTGAAGATTCTGTAACCGAATAGCAGTGGTGAGCAAGCACATTAAATTCCTTCATATTTTCAGGTTAGATACAGATATTGTTTACATTGACAAATCAAACTACAAGATTGCAATTGGCTATCAGAACATAATATTTCAAAATGGACCCGTTGCTGTGACCACAAACGAACTTTCTGCCTCCGCGCTTCGACCTGAACGCTCAAAAAGCAGGGAGGCGCAAAAGACTCTATCTCGTGGGATTCAACAAAAGAATGGCAGTTCTACGGACATGACTGGATCAAATTCATCAGATGACGAGGACAGTATTGATCAAAATCCTGCGATTGAAAAATACAAAGATGAAATCAACGGAAAGGTCAGGTAACATGAATTAAATTCTTAAATGTGTACAAGCTGGTCACAAATTTAATTATAAATTAATTTATTATAAATACTTTTATTATGAACCGATTTATTTATCAACATTTGAAGTGAATTGCTGATTGCCAAAAAGGGGCTGATAATCATGCAAGAAAAAATTTGGACAGCTGTGGCAACTTTCTGTCGCACCAATCATATTTCAGATGCAAAAATAGAATGATTTGATTGCTGACTGAAAATTGTTTTTAAAATGAAGCTGAGAAAAACAATAGAGAACAATTTTCCTTAAAACGAGGCAAACATTTTTGGCCATACATTTTTGATATGATTTTATTCTTGTACGAATACCAGTCGCTTGTTCGTAAACTTAATTAAGAGATGGACCATTGATAGCAATATAAAACTTTAGAATTTGAAAAGGCTGCACAAAACATTTTTCCACAGTGACATATTTTTCACTGATAAACGAAATAGACTTGGAGCAGGTCTAATGATCTGAGACCTAAAATTTGGCTTCAAGAGGAGCACTTCACGTATGCAAGGGGTATAGCAAATTCACAAAAATATATTTCTAAAACGGGTAAACACCCTTCAAAACTCCTCATTTGTTGTTGTAAGCTAAAATACTAAAATAATTAAATACTACATTTTGGGTCTCCAGTTTTGGGTCTCCAGTTTTGGGGTTCGTCTTACAGAACGGGTCGACTTGTACACCGGTAGTTACGGTAATCTCGACATTTAAACTAAATCTTAGCTTGGTGAAATATGAAATAAATGGATTTGAAAGGGACATCCAAACATAAGTACGCAATGAGGGGGACGCAAATCAAAAGAGGATATTTCATTATATTGCCAGCTCCTTCCATTGTTTCTTTGCTTATAAAAGGAGAAAGGGCTAAAAAATATTTACATTAATGCACTCTCATTTTGTGGATTACCCTGATTGAATCCGGCGTCATATGGTTATCACAATATTTTAAAGAATGGTTCATTTTTACAGGCAGTGTAGTTTTGCAAATTCATCAAAAAATGTCATATTGCTAAAGACTCATCGTACGGGCAGCTCGACACTTGCCAACCTCGTCTTTAGATTTGGCGAAAAGAGAAATAGTTCGTTTTTATTACCGTCAGCTTCATCTTTCCAATATTTCTGGCCGCTCAGGTTTCATATTTCTCACGCGAGGACCGACTTAATCAACAAAGAAAAGCCTAAGTTAGCTGTGAACATTGGACGGTTTAACTACAAGCAAATCCTTCCCATGATGTCAAATGATACAATCACTCTGACGATCCTCAGAGAACCCACCGGTCATTTTGAATCTATTTATGAATACGCGGATATATCAAAGCTTATTGGACTATGGAACACATCACATGATCCGTTTGCAGAGTTTTTAGAGGCACCAAAGAAAAACATAATAGAACATGTGCAGAGTTCCAAGTCTTTTGCGATGGAATTGCAGTTGCTGAAGAATGGTGAGTTCTTACCACTATTTTAAAGCCCTTATTGCCTTAATGGGATCCTTTGCAGGTGTGGATGTAATGTCATTTGATTTTTTATGTGATTACTCTTACCAGGCGCAATGTCCATTTACAGGCTAAATGAAAACAATTTGAGGTATCTTCCATATATACCTGTCGGGATGAGCCATGTTTGGAGTTGCCTTTTTCAATATGGAAATAAATGTTAGGTTACCATTTTTCATCAAACATCAAACATTTTTCGTGCATCAGTTTTCAAAATAATAGTTTAAGGGTATTTGATTTCTATTTTTGCTCGTCATACCGTCATCTACTAATAGAATCTCCCCTATTAAAGCAAGGAGACTGTTGTTTTAATCCGATACCACTATTTTATGCAATCATTTATACCATATGCAATCAGGTTCCCTCGATGTATCATATTAAATGCTTCTTTAAAGTTTATGAAGGTGAACAACACAGCAGAGAGATTCTGTTTTTTGTCTCCTTCCATAGTCCTTCTCGGTGCTACTCGTTGTTCGTCTCTAACGACATCCATTCTGTAAAACCCTTAGCAGAGAGATTAGGACATGCGCAAGACGACTGAGCTTCACTCCATTGAATGTCTTAGAAACAGATGGACTGAGATCAATACCTCTGCAACTATCTGTGTTTGTGAGGTCACCTGCTAAGGGCACGAGGAACATTTTTAAAACCTTGAATTTTGCCAAAAATCAATAACCGTTTTGCTACAAGATAGTGGATAATGAAGAAATCTTATCTTCGGCTATAATCTAACCTTTAAAGGAACTAGATTTTAGTTAACAGTAAGAGTATGATCTATACAGTTAGTTCGAAAGTAGCTAACTTTAAAACATCATCGTTTTTCACCAAGCAGCAAGGCTATTACCTTGGCTATTAGTAGGCTATTAGAAGGCTATCACAAGGCTATAGGAAAGGCAACAAGCAGTTTTAAATGAAGTTGATTTTGGCCAAAAGGAAGGCCTATAACCATTTTGCCAAAAAACCTTTAATTTTAAAAAGTCTATACCTTAGCATTCTTAGTTTTCTTAGCAAGGCTATACCATAGTTTTCTTCTTTGCTTTGCAACATGCCTATCATCTCCAAAGTAGGGTATTCGATGCAATGATACTCCTTTCGATGTATATTTAAAGCTGTACGTACTCCCACAATTCGCAACAACGCAGCGATCCGGCATTTTGTCCACTTGAGAAACACGTTTTGACCTGCATTTGTTATTGTGTGTTATTCAATGGTCTGACTCGGGTTCCGACAACTACGTCACTGACATTCGACCCGGTCTCTTTTCTATGTGCGCGACTTTTTGAAAAAGTGAGTGTAAACTGTCACTTTCAAACGCGAATTTTGGCAGGAATAAAAATTGTCAAAAATATATAAAGGACGGAAATCAAATTTTCTGAACGTAAACTTTAGCAAAAAACCAAAATGGGTAAACTTAAACTTTAAGGAATTGTACGCCCACCCTTTCTTTTGAAAATGGTCTGGTCCCAAGGCATGCACGGTGCTCTCTCTCTCTCTCTCTCTCTCTCTCTCTCGTACATTTCCTCTGCTTCTGGCTGATGACTCATAGATTTGCAATTAAAATTCAGGTAAGTCTCGTTTAGTTTGGCTAAGTCAGTAAGTCTCGTTTAAAAATAGTTTAAAATTCTATAAGGGATTTGACCGTGAACAATGACCGTGAACTTGGAGTGGAAGGTTTTTTGCTGTCAAATCGCTTATAAATTCGACATAAGCGACAACTGTCGGGGCAAAATCCAAATTTGGCGTCAAATAATTTACATGAACAAGAATTTTGGACAAACTTCCAAAACGATTATTAATGTGGTTGCATTATTAATGTGGTTTTTTTTATAAGAAACCTAGCTCAGGGCCTAGAACTAAAAGTCTCGTAATAGTTTCTTAATTTTTAACTGTGCATATTTTTTATGGAAATTCTCCTTTGGAAATTCTCCAGAAACGGAAAGAACAAGGAGAATACTTTAACTTGGTACGAGAAATGAAGCTTTTTTCAAATATTTCCATATGTCTCCAAGGCTGTTTGAGCAACTTTTAAATTTGGTTGCTCCTATTGTCGTGAAATCTGACGCGAAAAGAGAGCCCATCACTCCAGCAGAACTTCTGCCTGTGACATTGAAATACCTGGCCATTCAACGGTCAACGGTATAATCCCAGAGGCATGTCAAGCAACCTCAGTTCAATCTAAGGATGATTTTGATTGGATGACTTTATCCCGGAGTTTTTGGTTCGCAAGTCGAATTCGGATGGAAAAAAAAACTTTTTAAATTCGCGTACGAACGTTCGGGAGCGATTTGCGAACGTTCGCATCCGAATGGCGGACAATGGATTCTGATGCGATTTAGGAAATGCGAACGAGTGGAGATGGGCATTTAAACAGAGTTTGTTAAAACGGATAGAAAATATTTACATGGAGTTACATTCTCTTATTAACCTGATTAAAGTTGAAAGTTGCAGAAAAGCCTTTTTACCTTTTTCAGATGGCGGTAAAAATGTTTGTAAAATCAACATGAAAAATTACTCACCTCGTCAGGCGCACACAAGCCCTTTCCACAGTACTTACTGCTTAAACTCCACAATTCGCCCAGAAATGATGTTTGTTTTCCTTCTTCTTGCATAATGAAGTTTCATTCACTGAAAAGGTTCCATCTCTTTCAATTAATGACGACGGGTTGTAAAAGTGATTTGTTTTAAAGCAACGTCAGTAGCTTGAAAACAGGAATCTTTTTCATGATTTGTTGATAAAGTTATATACTGAGAGAACAATAAACCTTGATTGTAGTTTGGGGGTTTTCGTGGAAGGGCACAGAAGTCGCCGCCAGTTTTCAACCGTGCGACAAGTCTACTTTTGATACGAGAGTGTATTATCAGTTTTTGTTTTTATTTTCTCTCTCATCGTTATTTTCTCAGGTAGTCCCATTGGTATCCGTTTGCACGACTTTTTCTTTCTGTGGTATCCATGATTGGTATCCTTGGTATCCACGAACATTCAACAATGAAAACATAAACAAAACAACACGTTTTACCCGTTTAAAACAAGCTGAGATGAAAGCAAACTAAAGCCCTGTTTACACTGCAACTTTTAACCTGAGTTAAAGTCAACCTGGGTTCAACCCACTTTCGTTTACACTGCATCTCGGATTTAAAGTGTGTAAACGCAAACTTGGGTTGAACCTGTGTTAATTCGCCACGCATGCGCATTCACGATTATGATTTGTTTGATTCTGTGTTCAAAATGGCGGGCGAATATAATCAGAATGCGCTGTTTGGATTGCAATTTTCAAAGATGGTATTTCTAATGAAGCTCATTACCCCGTTTGTTTCCCAACTTTTAAATGGGACACTTGAGACGACAAGCAAGGTGGCAAATCAAGACAAGAAATCTAATTGATACTTATTTGAGGTGGATTTATATTAAGGCAAGGATTTCATCATCCTCCCACATACATCCTCTTTCTGCTTTTGATTGACTCATTTTTTTATTGTTTATATTGTTTTTAAGCACAGATATTTCCTTACTTGTTTCCTTCGTTCGTGCTTCTTCCCAACCAAAAGACAATTTTTGGCGCTCATTTGATAACACATGCGCATCTAATAGCGCATCTGATAGCGCATCATGCGCATAGGAAACGCTAACCTAGCTATCTGTGATAAAGAATGATCTAAAATCACTGGACTTAACAATAGAGGGAGCCACAGAGCTAGCACACAACAGAAACACGTGAAGGAAGGTGGTGGGGAAAACTAGGGCGCCATGTGCATGCGCACTTCGTGCGTAGCAGAAGAGCGTTTACACAGCATTTTGTAAAATCGAACCTGGGCTCAACCCACCTCCAGAGCAGGGTTGACTTAACCCAGGTTGGCTGCGTTTACACTACAAAATCTTAACCTGGGTTAGCGTTGCAGTGTAAACAGGGCTCAAACGTTTTACCCAAAACAGTTGGAGCACAGTCAAAACCTTCTTGTTCTCAATATCGATTATATTAAGGTAAAATCCATTCTGAACGTGAAATTCCTTCAACTGAATTTTGTGCTTCCCTTCAACATTTGCAACATGAAATTTGCCATTTTTTTGCAAAAATTCCCGCTCTTCTGGGCAAAGCACGAAAAGACGGAAAATATAATAAAAACTGATGGTTGCTCCCATCCAATCAGAACGACAGATTTCTCTCTGATATTAACTTTTATAATTTTATTGGCTCCGCCAACTTTCTGACGGAGATTGCCATTAATTTTATCAGACCTATTATCAGACCCACTTTGAGCTCTGGAAGGTGGCGGCCTGTGATTAAGGTGGGTCGATATTAATCAGACCAGGTTTTCTGACACCCATGCTCTGATCACGTTCTAATCACTGGGGAACGAGGACGATGTAAACCGGGGGTGAATTGCAGTTGCACTCTTGTCCTCAGTCGCAATTGCACTGGTGTTTTTGTGACTGCGAAAATCAAAGATATGCACAACCACCAGGATGGCGAAGAAAGGGAAAGGGTTGAGTAAAATTGCAGTGCAGTATCTACATGATGGCCTCTCGGGTAGGTTGGCATTGGCGCGTTATATTCTCTGCTCAACTAGAAGCATTATTTATTGGGTGTAAAATGTTATCAGTCGGGCAAACGGTCTCGATTGATGACGAGAGAACCTTTTTTCCATCGTATTAGAAAGAGGGTGCCGATGCGGCAAAGTGGTCCTTTTTCCATTATTTTTTGCCCCGGCATGTTTTTAAGAATGGGCATTTTTCCTTACAAAACAAAAAATGAGGTTTTACGAAGATGTTTAGCAAAGCAGTACTAGTGCACAACATTTAAAATTGTCGAATTCTCAAATTTCTAATTCGAAATACATATATTTGCCTTCTGCCTCCAACAGGTTACTGTGTGAGA
>JAYJMH010038820.1:0-15518 GCA_036873815.1 Phacellophora camtschatica | reverse complement strand
TTGGAAAGATAAAAGAGATTGGGAACGAAATATACTTTAAGGTAATTTTGCCCTAGATTAGCTACAGAGTCTCTGTATCGCTCCACGAACTGATATGTCGCTATTTACAACAGCAACAGCGAAAATAGAGGGACTGTGTAGCCAGTCTAGTTTTGTCCTACATATCTTATGTAACAACAACAACAACACTGTGACACAACAACACTGTGAGTATCGCTGCATTGTGGTCACATGATAATTTTCCTTGTCTGTGACTGAATCATTTTCATGGCAGTAAGATCGAGGCTCAATGTTCGTATTTTGCGGACCACAAGACAACTGTTAAATGGCCTTTTGCAATCGCACTCGATTTCAATCCGCAATTTACGTATCGTCTCCTTTGAGGTTCTACGGGCCGTAGGTTAAAGCGTGACGATTGTAGTAAGTCTACCATTTAATCCGCAGAAATTGTCCGAAACATTTATTTGTGTGAAATTTTTCAATCCGGAACTTTGAAATGTTAATGTAGCGTTCAGACACCTTGAGTAGTGATAATTGTTGCTGTAAGTACTCATCAAAATAATTTACTTGAATATAATAATCATTTCCTTTAATTGACAGCCTTGTTTATTGAGGCTACTTTTGGAAGGAACATAAGTACAAAAATGGCAGTAATACAAAAATGAAAAATGAAGGTCAAGCCTTGTTGCAGGTTCATCGGGTCCATCCCCTTTTATTTAACGAATTTTCTCTTAAAAGTAAATTGAAGCTATTACCCATCACAATAATAAGCTTGAAAAATAATTACTATTATTGGACAAAATTGTATCTGAAACTGTTTCTTGGTGGCCAGAAGTCTATCCTCTCTATAAATTAATTGGAAATTCTGATAAATACAAATACCCAAAGAAAACTAAAGATAAATTTTCTGATCCCTGCCCCCCCCAGTTATGTTTTAGATTAAACTAGAAAAAAGGTCTACTTTTGGTGGGCGTGGTAAACCATCTGCTGTACAGATGGAACGTTAAGTTGGTTTAAATTCGTTTTTTGGCACTTTCATATAAGCATCAATCATTAATTATGAAAAAGACTTAAACGCATTTCGTTTTATCCTCAGAACAGATTCGTCTACAAAATCTCGGCACGCAAAATGAAATATTTTATTTGCCATCAACACTCTTAAAAACGAATTTCACTTGATTGGCTTCGGGAATCAACATGGGTATTAAGAAACGTGTTTTTCTGAGAAGGCTGGTGTTTCCTTCCCGGATATAGGGACACAGGGAAGGACAATAACACACATTTTTTAACGCCCATATGGAATCAGTGAGCAAAGAAGAGACACGAATTTTCATGTTAATCAACCAATTTTCAAAGCAAAAATGAACTCAAATTTAATTTTACACAGCTCCATTTAAATCAAAATGTTGGTCTCTTTCGTTTTACGAAAAGTTAATTTTCTTCTTCCTCCTCCTCTTCGAATTCTCCTTCTTCTTCTGCTGTTGCATCTTGGTACTGCTGATATTCAGATACCAAATCATTCATGTTTGATTCTGCTTCTGTGAATTCCATCTCATCCATACCCTCTCCTGTGTACCAATGCAAGAAAGCCTTCCTTCTGAACATAGCTGTGAATTGTTCACTGATGCGCTTGAACAGCTCTTGAATGGCTGTGCTATTTCCAATGAATGTTCCAGACATTTTCAAACCTCGTGGTGGAATGTCACAAACAGCAGTCTTAACATTGTTTGGAATCCATTCAACAAAGTATGAGCTGTTTTTGTTCTGCACATTCAACATTTGCTCGTCAACTTCCTTCATGGACATTCTGCCACGGAACATGGCAGCAACTGTCAAGTACCTTCCATGACGTGGATCGCATGCTGCCATCATGTTCTTGCCATCAAAAATTTGTTGGGTCAATTCAGGTACGGTCAAGGCTCGGCATTGTTGCGAACCTGTGTGAGTGGAGCAAAGCCAGGCATGAAAAAGTGGAGACGTGGGAATGGTACCATGTTTACTGCAAGTTTCCTCAGATCAGCATTTAACTGTTGGAAAATTGCAGTTTCATTAGACAAATGGCCAAGTCTAGCCCTTTTCACAACAAAAAGTATAATATATATCATCATCAACATACAAAATAAATTACTGTTAATATAGTATCCTAATCAGTGTAATTATCATAAAAAGATAAGCAAATGAACAAAAATACCACAGCCACAAAAATTAAAAAAAATAATTACAAACGTACAAAGAAGTAATTATTTTTTAGTTCTCATTGGTTGCAGTTCAATTCATCTTATTTCAAAAAATTTAAAGTTCTATTTTCAGTTCAAACTAAAAAAATATCCTGCATTTCCTTTCACCATGGCAAATGTCCAATAGAAATCTTTAATGATTTTTGTTGGAAAAAATGCACAACTATAGTAACGAATTTTTAGAAAAAATACCAACTTTAGTACCTACCCAGGGAACCTAAGGCAGGTTGTAACCCCATTCATAGTGGCAGAAACAAGATGGTTCAAATCTCCATATGTAGGTGTGGTCAATTTCAATGTTCTGAAGCAAATATCATATAAAGCTTCATTGTCTATGCAGAATGTTTCATCGGTATTTTCAACAAGTTGATGTACGGACAAGGTTGCATTGTAGGGTTCAATAACAGTATCTGATACTTAGGGAGATGGAACTACACTGATGATGCTCATAATTCTGTCTGGGTATTCTTCACGGATTTTTGAGATGAGCAATGTGCCCATACCAGATCCGGTACCACCACCAAGAGAATGTGTCAGATGGAAACCTTGAAGACAATCACAACTTTCTGCCTCTTTAATCAACTAACTCAGCACCTTCTGTGTAGTGTCCCTTTGCCCAGTTATTTCCAGCACCATTTTGTCCTATGAAAAACAAAAATCGTTAAAACTTGTCGCTTGCAAACAATAGGTAATTCCGGAATAGATGGCAACAAGGAAATTATTCCCATGATACATTTAGTTCGATTTGCAAATCCAGCATGGGGGCTCATTGTTCACAGAACAATGGAGAACAAAGATTTTATCAATCGATTATTTTATGGAAGCATTGTTCTTGCAATTATTGGGGTGGGGTGGGACAACAGCCCCCCAGCCTCCCGCTTCCGACGGTAATGTTAGCCGATCATCCAATGCAATGAGTTTTGGAAATAATTTCCTGTCACTAGAGAATAATAAATAGGCCTGCTCCTTTTCATTAAAAAATCATTGCTTTAATATTTTAGTTGGAATTAGATTTAGTTTTAAACGCCCTCTATGGTTCGTAAGTTAATTAATAATAAATATGATCAAGAGGATCCGAAAACAGTGTACACAATAAAAAGAGCTTCTCGTTTTAAGAGACTTTCTGTGTTCTGTGATGAAGAGAGAAAAATTTGTTTAAAAATTGCATGCCATTTTACATTTTAGGCCATTTTAACTGTCAGAAATTGCAGCCGTAAGTTGGAAAGCATTATTTTCTCTATTCTACTTTGCTGTTATTTCCACATTGTATCTTGTTGTAAAATATTTCAGGTTCCAGTTGAATTCAGTTCAATTTCAATGTTTCGTCTTAAAATCTTACCGAAAACAAAGTTGTCTGATCGATGGTTTCAGGTTCCAGATCGACGAGAACAGCTCTTGGAACATATTTCCCGCCTGAAAATATACGAAATAAAAGTTAGCTAAAAATTATATGGAAATGGAATAATAAACATCGGTCTCTCCACATTTGAGAAACAAAAACAAGTAAAAATTGCGGACGATTGCCGTTGTGCGAACACACTTTTGTTACCAATTGGTGTGTTGAGTTGAATTACAATATTTTGCTTTAACTTCATTGTTTCATGAAAATGAAAGAATTCTCAAGCACCAAAATTGCGATTGACTTTCTAAGTAGACGAAGCAGAAATAAAGTTTTACCGGTGGCTTCGTTGTAGTATACATTTATTCTTTCTAATTGCAGATCTGAGTCCCCATGATATGTTCCAGTTGGGTCGATTCCATGTTCGTCTGAGATTACTTCCCAAAACTAAGAAAAATTAGAGAAGATAGTTGTTTGTGATTATTCCTGAGAAATCGAAGCTAGTATCAAATCATCGAATCAATCAAGACTTCCCAAAATGTGTGCCCTGTTGCGAACAAAAAAATTCGGCAAGAGTGCAGTTTAGTGGGCACTCCTACGTCAAATTTTCTGATTCAATTTTCTCAATTTGTGCGTGCTGCTATGATAATAACGAATAGCAGCTTCGATGCCCCATGCCCCAAGCAGACCTCTTATTGAAGGACTGGGATGGAAAACTTTTAACGAACTGGTGAATCGAAGACAATGGTCTTCAAGTCCTTGAACGAGCTGGCTCCAGAATACCTGTGTGACCTCTTCACCCGAAATTCGCTCTGCTCATCATATAGCCTTTCTAATACGGGGACGGACTTGAGGTTACCGATGAAAAGGTCAACAAATGTCCAGAGATGTTTCTCTTATAGAGGTGCTAAACTATGGAATAGCGTGTCAGCCGAGTCAAAACAGGCAACCTCTCTGTATATTTTCACGAAAATTATTTAGAAACAGACAATAAGGGTTTTATAGTTTAATTTGATTTAATTAATAGCTTTTTATTTTATCTCCTTAGATTGTAAATAACGTTTTTATCTGATGGCCCCTTGAAAACCAACTTGTTGATGGGCAACCATCCTTAAAATGATTAAGTATGAAATATGAAATTGTTTTAAGTCGTCTGCTCATCGGTTATTATTGAGCGACCGTGGAATTCAGCGTTCGATTGTTGAATGAGAAAAACAACAACAAAAAATTTATAAAATGTTTGCTGTTCGAAATAAAATATCTAAAAAAAATAAAAGAAGAAATAAGCGGGGGTTTGGGGGCGGCATCCCCCTACTGGAAATCAAACACAAAACCAACAAAAGTTTCGTCAAAAGTCGTCCAAAAGTTGCGAAGATTGCAGAAAGAGGTTTCTTTTCAATTTGCTCTAGGACATTCTGCATAAGAGCGTATATTAATTTGCAAGAAAACCAATAATTTTGTTGCTGATGGTCAAAATAATACTTTCCAATGCACCGTTTAGAAAATTAAGTATTACCTCTATATAGACAATTCTTTTGTCTCATGATATGAACAACATTTTTTCACGATATTACCGCCCGCTAAATTGCACTTGTCCCAAAAATACATTCCATGTTTACCTTGGCACCAATTTGATTTCCACACTGTCCTGTTTGTAAATGCACAATTTCACGCATATTGATTCTTGGGCTTTGATGTTGTCAACTGAAATTTAGAGCAACCCGGTGGTGCCTGAAACTTGCGCTCTCAACCGAAGTTGGTCCGTTGGAACCCCGTTGGAACCCCGTTGGAACCCCGTTGGAACGCAATCAATTCAATCGCTCAATGGAAACATAATACGCATTATGTTAATATACATGGGGGAATGCACACATATTTTAATTTTTTTTGCATACCACTCGAAAATGATATTTAACTATTTCCATAAGTTTTCCTCTTCTCATATACATGATTCGCGCCTTGCCAAGCCTGCGTGCAGACTCGATCGGTTTCCTCAGAGGAATTCAGTAGCTATGTTTGCAATGTTGCCACCAAAGCAGCGAATTGTTTATATCAGGGTAGCGTCGCTCGGGAGTGTCGACCTTCGCAACGTTTCAAAGAAAACTATTGTTTCAATGCAATTGCAAATCTTGATTGGACGACGGGTGTTAAAAACCACGTGATAATTCATTTCACTGTTAAACCAATTAGGTTGTTGTATTTAGTGGACAAACTTCAGCGGAATAACCTGTGATGCACCTATCAACGGGGAATCGACATTTTGAGTGCTTCGTGCCTCAGTGGTCAATATTCCCGCCCTCGGGGAGGAAGTGTGCCAATAGCACGCCCCACTCATAATAGGTGCATGGTACATGACCTTTTTTATTTATTTTTAATCATTCGACACAATATCATCTGATATATGGTCTAACAACTATAATCTAAAAGTCCGTTATCTAAGGCGTTTTTTGTAAATGGTATATAGAAATATTGTAAGGAATATTTTGTCTTCATTTGCAACCACACCTCAGTAAAATGTTGACAATATTTGTTTTGAAATACATGTTTCGATTCCTATGATAAATGCAGATTTCTACTGCGAGCTTTTCATGGATTTTGTGAAACAACAAAGTTACAGCAGTTCAGTACCTTCGGAGGCGGCTTCCCCCCCCCCCAATAATTTCCAGAACAATGGTGATATGAAACAATTGATCAATTAAACCTTTGCTTTCTATCGTTCTGAGAACAATAAGCCCCCCCCCCCAATCTGGAACAGCTTCCGACGGCACTGCAGTTTGAATATGGTGCATATAATTTTGTGGGAGTTTCTGTTTCCGAATGTGGCAAGATTCAAAGTTGACCAAAATTTAGAATCTATTTCCAATAATCACAATCTATCCTGTAAAACTCGAGGTCAAACTCGGTTGCTATCAAATTTGCACTTATTCTATTTGCTGCATCATTAAAAAAGTCAAAACATAAAAAGACTCAAAATGCCGTTGCTGCAGGATAGGAAACAGAAAACAGACGTCATCTTTCGAAGAAATAGCATTCAAAACAAAACACGAAGGCAATATAAGTATACCTCCGGTGTCCAACTACCCATGCTCTGAACTAAAAATTAAAAAAAGCTATCCAGCTTTCCTCCATTGCAGTTTGTTGCTCAAAATTACGCCATGTTAACATAGACAAGAAATCTTGCTTAAAAATCATTAGATATATCGTTCATATCAATCGTATCCATCTTTACAATAATATCATTTTGTATAACATTAGTTCATTATTTACTGTGCTGAATTTCAGTTAGGGTATATACTTTAGTATACATATATACTTATACTTATACATATCAGTATATACTCATATGTACTTATATATTTCAGTATACGTATATACTTCAGTATAATTTCAATATTGTAGAAGTGTATTATCGAAAAGACTTTGTTACTTCAAAGAATATTGACAGATTATTTCAAGATCTCATTAATGTCAAAAGATATAAAATAATACTTAATTTTACCCTCAGTTAACAAATTTTAGAAACCACAGTGAGTCCATCAAAATATTAATCATTAATGAACCATAAGCTTTTTATAAGGAACACCTTCATAATGAACTTGAGGCTGAGATTGCCAAAAAATTAAGTAGCTTTTCAGGAACTGCTCAGGATGGACATTGACAAAATCTAATTTAGAAATATGATTAAACACAATACATTACTTGGAAGTTTTCATTCTGACCAGTTTTTCAATGTAATGTTTTGAGTCGTATGTTGCAGAGCGATATAAACGTGGACGATTCCTATTTCTCTAACATGGAGCTGGAAAGGAACTTTGAGCCTCATTGACAAAAAAAATTAAGGAACTCCAGCCTCAGCCTTTCAATAAGGTTCCTACTATAAGAATTTTGGGATACTCGGAAGTTAAGTGAGGATAGAATTAGTCCAAAGTCTCAGATAAAGTTTACAGGATTTATGGATAAAATTCAAGGATTTATGGTATGCCAAACTCCCCTTGCACAAACATGTATGAGGAATTAGAATTTACTTACAAGTTCCACGTTCATTCCAAATAAGAAATATTTTAAAATCTTCACATTCATGGGGAAAAAACACATTTTTGATTTTTGCTTTTGTATATTAAGCAATTATATCTTACATTATTCATGATAAAATGTAATGTTTGTATCAAGGTGTACTTTCAGTAAGCCCCTCGTTTTGCTCTCTTCTTTTTTCTTCTACATTTTTCTTGGCCAGATTAATTTCTTTCAACAAAGTTACCACTCGACTCTGAAACAAAAAAGCCAAACATTTAAAAAAATAATCCTTTCGTTCTTCTCAAAACGAAAAAGGACGTCCACACTTTCAGGTAAAACACCAATCGAAAATAAAATTTTCTGCTTTTAAAAAACTTTCATCCTGAACAAATTGCATTTTATCAAAAAGATAAATTTTTACCGTTTTATTGCCTAAGAAATAATCTCACATAACTACATGCCAAATTTGGTAAATAGTTCACGAAAACAAAGTTTTCTTTCCGTGGAGAAGTAAGACCACGATAAAGAAAATATTTTTCAGAATTTGAGAAAAGAACAAAGATTTCTGAAGAACAGCATATATTTTCAAATAAAGAAATAAAAACGCGCAGTCGATATAAAGGCTTTGAATCTAAAACACAGATAATCCTTTCCCAAAGAGTACTGCAAACAAAAATTAAATTCTTCATCGAACAAAATAAAAAACAGATGCAACAGCCAACTTTCAAAGATCTTTTATCAAAAAGATGGGTGCGGTTTTTTAATGATAAAAATAACCATGGGAAAATCAGCTGATTGTAGGTATTAGATCATAAGTTCTCCTCAGCTAATAATAAAATCTTTTCCTTATTTACAACCAAACAAAACAACACTTTAAAACATGGGAATCTTATGTAGCATTTAAACAGTTTCATTTTGGCTTAACACTGTTAACAAGCATAATCGAAGGCAAAATTTCTTCACTGTGACTTCAGACATTGTCTGAGAACAACGTCTGATCCAAAATAGAGATTATCAAATTGGAGGAAATTATCATGCATTGTGTTGGACTTAAACTGTCTGAAAAGGTAAAAATTTCTTAAAATACTGCAAGTCGAATCCAAATGATCGAGACACTTCAACGATAACCGTCTCATACTAATTCCAATTGTTTTGATAAAGGTTTAACTTGCAGTGTTCATTGTTTGCGCAAAACAAACTGTTTTTACAAAGCACAATTCCCTTTCATTGAAAAGACTCGCTATTTATGAAAAAACATCTGTCTTTTGAAAGGAATTTGTTAAAAACTTGAAGTATTGCAACTACGAGATTCCCTTTATTTCAAGTGCAACGACGAGATCTTCTCGCTGGAGTTACGAGTTTACTACGACCGTTTGTCGAAATCACCAATCTTTCAAACGATCTTTTGATGCACCTTTTATTATATGGTAATCAAAACCTTCCAAATGACCTGAATAAAAGTATACTTGAATTGACTATACGCTTCATCTATGAAACTGGTCGATTCGACTAAATGATCATTTTAAACTCCAGTCACATGCCTTGCAACCACTAAGTCCCTGTAAAGTCCCTGCATGTATAATATGTCTCTATGCTATGTAAAGGCGGTGTTGTCATTGCGTTTTGCTCACCATGGCATCGTATTTGTAGTGTTGCATAGTAATTTGTAAGTAGGTTAGAATGTAGATTGTATTGTAACATTTTGTGTATGAATAAAAAAAAAATCTGACACGATGCGGAGGCGGATCGAAGCTGCAGAAATATGGTTTCTCAGACGAATGTTAAGAATATCTTGGATACGACATGTCAGTAACGTAACGAGGAAATACTCCAGATAGGAAAGACAAAAGAACTATATGGACAGACATCAGAGAAAGACAAAGAAAATTTATTGGTCATGTTAAACGAAAAGAGGAATTGGAATAAATCATAATGACAGGAAAGATTCAAGGCAAGAAAGCGAGATGAAGACAGGCAAATGGTGTTACCATCCATGATAGAAGAGAGAGAGAGAATCTGTAATTCTATTTGTAATTAGTTTTTAATGTTAAAATAGGGCTCCCATTTTACCACTAGTTGGTGTGTGGAGTCCCATCAGCTTTGTTTGTTATTACATACCTCAACTGGGGGTATATCGTAATTTATGATTTTTTATGGTGATGATGATGATGATGATCCCTGATATTTGCACCATGCCAAGCTGCTCCTTCTCCTTCAAATTACAAATATTTTAATCTCCTCCGCGCTGCACGTTGCTGCACGTGTTGGGAAATGCATGACAGGAAACAGGAACCAAAATGACAAAGTGCGCAATTTGACACCTGACTGAGAGTACAGTTTTTTCTTTTGTAATGTTTTGGAATTTGTTTTCGTTTGATATATGTTTATATCGCTTGTATAAACTTTGTACATTGCAAAATAAACTTTGTACACACGGTAATAAACTTTCCACACCCCAAAATAAAGTTTGTCTTCTCTGGCACTTGTGGGCCTCCGTAGTTTCCATATTATATCCAAACGACCTTAAATATTTTTAGGTGATGAAATTTGAAATTTGAAACGTGTCACTTCAAATGTCTTGTCACGTGTCAGAGAACTTTGTTGATTCACGACGACAATTGAGCTATGGCAAAACCAATATAAACACGAGTTTTAAAACACGATTAATGTTGCTCGAAAAACGTACCGAGTGAATTGTAGCAAGTGACTGCGTTTCTTCACTGTGTTTTGTTTCATGTCAGAACAGTTGCGCCTTCGCGGCGATGCTTTTCGTCGGTCTCAAATGAAATAAAACAAAGTAAAGAAACACAGTCACTACAATTCAATCGGTACGTTTTTCGAGCTAACATTCATCGTGACCATAAGACCGGACCATAAGACCAAGGACCTCCCCATTTCATAAGACCTCCCCCTTTCAATTTCTCGCTATTTTTCCCTTCAAATTTCCAGCTGTTCAACCACCTGTCACCGGAAGAGCTGATGAGACCGGGGGGAGTATTTAGCGTTTTCTTCTTCAGTTTTCTGTTCAATCGGACGGAATTGATGGAACCGATAAGTTGATCAGTTTATAAACATCGAACCTTTAACATAACATTTACACTGCCCCTTTTTGTAAGAATTTAAAACTCTTTCGAGCCTCATCATCATGTATTAAACAGCCTACGCTCTTCTTTATAAGAACCAGATAATTTTTGCCGATGCTCGATGTTCTTAAATTGTTCAATGTTCTTAAATTTTTGGACAATGCCTGCTCTGTAATTTATCCTAATTTACGACAAATGACCAGTTCATCTGCTATACTTCAACAATACATATCAGATGTTTGACAAAAATGATTCATGTTCACAGTGTCGTCGGAGGGGTATCACGCAACGAAAATATTTTCACGACCTATTGAATGTTTTGGAAACCTCGAATGATTTCTCGTTGACAATTCGAGCCTCCTCGATGCTCTTATGAAGTATGTTCTTATATAAAAAAGAGGTTAATAGTATAAACTGTAATTTTTTAGTCTTCTGCACTGGCCTGTACTTTTCCAACTATAAAAGCAAAAGCTTTGCCTTGACTTGGAGCCTGACATGCAATACTATGTTGCAGTGTATCGAATATTGTTAGAAGAGCAAAAGGTTCACTTCATTTCGTTCACGCGAAAAAATCATATCAGTAAAACTTAAACAGTGAACTGATGGAGAAAACGGAACTAAACACACCCCCGGTTTCATCAGCTCTTCTGGTGACAGCACTTTTTGCTGAGGAAGGACTTTTGGACAAGAAAAGCTGCCTCTATTAGTGTTAACAAGACTGCTGTTTGGATCGTAAAGTTCGCCATCATGCAGTTGTTCGTGGTATTCTTGGTACTAGCAGCTTCTGTTTTCTATAAGTGTCATGCTTTATGCTTTGACGAAACTCTTACTGCTGGTACGTCGCTGAAAACTTACTCCCATCTGTATTATTCAAACAACGAAAGATGCACAATCTCGATATCGCCAGATTACAGTTTTGGCTATTATTTGGAAATCAAGTGGACAAAATTTAACTTGGAAGGAAAACTGCCCTCTTGCTTTTACGATAAAGTTGAAGTTTTTCTGACCAGGTGAGATTTTAGAAGACCCGATTTATGACACGACAGGGTCTTTTTGTTCGCCACTCTATATCCAAGTTATAAGGTCATTCTCCAAGTCAACTCATCCAGTGGTCTAAACCTTACCATCTTAGATTCCTCTGGAAATTGGCAGAGCATTTAGAATCATAAAACAAATTCACCATCCAAATTTCAGAAAAATATCCCAAACAATAAAGAAGAGCCATTGAAAATTATCATTTTTGCATTTTTTTCCCTTGTCAAATAAAATTGCCAGGCATGCCAGGTTGGAAACTTTGCTAACTGCGCACCGAATCAAGCGAATGTAAGAAATTTTTGCGCACCAACTTTACATTTCCTTTGTGCACCAACAAAACTCTGGAAACTTTCCCCTGCTGTTATAGTTGCCAAGGATACAGATGTTCTTATTCTGTTGCTGCATGCCATGGTTCCTTCTTGTACACCACAAGAATGGCACATGAAGATTGACCATGAAAAGTATGTAGATGTGTGGGAAATATTTGATAGATTTGGTCGCGAAGTTTCCAGAGTTTTGCCACAGCTACATGGCACAACAGGCTGCGATATGTGTAACCATTTGCAGTGTTACACATGGTTAAGTAAAATCGTCAAATATTGCTACTGAACATCGAGGACTTCGGTTGGCAAATTGACCATGACAAAGCAGTTGTAAATCCTATAAGGTTCACCTGGAATCAGTTGCCAACATCACTCATTCGAAGCAGATCTAGAATAAGAAAAGAAAAGATCATGAATGGTTCAAAGGCGGACAAAGAATCGTAGACAGATGCTGTAGAGCCCTTAAGAAAGTGGCGTGAAAAGACGTAAAGAAATTGAAACGGAACAAGAGCAGCAAAGCGATGAGTTCGACATTGAAGCAACCACTGAAAGGGAAAGGGATTTCACAACGCCGGAAGAAGAGAAAACAGATCTATCAGACAGTGACTATTTACCTTGAGCGCCTTTCCTTGCAGTAAGGCGAATATCTTAGGTAACTCAGATGGGAGTTTACTCGTCCCAGACCTCAATTTAAAAATCGCGTGTCGCTAGGCAGACTTTTAGAGAGATTATTCAGTAATTTAGTATTTAATAACCTTCCCGTTTACGTTATTTTTTGTTCACGGCAATTACGTAACGTAATAAACTTGAACATAAAACATCACATCAACTTCAACTCAAACTCACATGCAATTCACGTTCGATTGACTGCAAAATTGTGGGCCAAGCCACATGGCTGTCCTAATTTACATACACTGATAAAACCACAACAATGTTCGGGGGAGTTTTATCACGGTTGTCAGCAATTTTATCAATATGTTTTATCACGGTTTTATTACGTCACGGTTGTTAGCAAAAAGTGATTTCCTCTACGAAGTTTATGAAATAATTTTTGACATACACTGGACATAGGGGTCGACTTATACAACCAACATAACAAAAAAGTAACTATTTTTGTTCAAAAATCAAGGGTCGACTTTTACAGGAGGTCGACTTATACACGGGGTCGACTTATACACGGGTATATACAGTACTCAAAATTCCAAGGAGAAATTGTCATACAAGCGCGTTTTTTCCTTGGTTTTGTGACTATTATGTGCAGGAAAGGAAATCGCTAAAAAGCGAAGTAAGGGTGTGTATAGAAAATGTCTCTTTTCAGGAAGTCATTGCAGAGGCATGCTGACAGTAATGCGAAACTTTTCAAATTTTTGCTAAGAAAATCTTAAGAAAGTTTCAGTACTGAATTCAGGAAATTAGCTAAGAAAGTTTCAGACTTACAAGGGCGAAAAAAAGTTTCAGACTTACAAGGGCAAAAAAAAGTTTCAGACTTACAAGGGTGAAAAAAAACTTTCTTATAAAAAATTAAGGTGTATTGTGATAACATAAAAATAAAACAAAAATGGTGATTGATCAGTCAATGAAAAATCAATTAAATTAAAAAAATTATCTTGTCAAAGGAAATCTACAATGCAACTAAAATGCTATTAAACTAATATGGTCACAAGTTGCATCAATTTGAATGCTTTTAGTTTCTTTTCAGGAAGTATGTGAATGTTTTTTATTGATGTTAGACATTATTTTACATAAATAAGTTAGTTACCTTTCATTATATCTTCACAATGAAAGTACATCCATATGAGCTGATAATATGATAATCAGACAACAAAATATGTCTTGAGATTGTAGTCAGAAAATTATTTATTGAGTGTGTTAAACAAGAACCTATCCACACAAGTAACAAACTCCTAGCTCAAATCATCAATATTGTGACTTATACCATTAATTTGCTAATAAAAATATATACATTACAAATATTTTTGAAGTTGATCAACAACAACCAATTTAAGTTACTAAATTAATTCACTGGTCTTCTTTTAATGCCGTTTCGCAGAGTTACTGCTCAAAATTATTTAAACCGATTTAAGATGTTTAAAACTAGAAGTAGCTATCTGTTAGCTAGGTGCTCACATTCTGATTTAACATTTAAAACAAGACAGGCAGACAGTGTCTGACAAGTTAAGCCAACTTCCCTTGCCAGTGAAAAAACGTCCCTTTTAAAAACCTAAAAAAGCCTTTCAGAACACAAAATAAAACAAGAAATAATAACATACCAGGTCGTCATTGGACAGTATGATTGATTACAAGCAAAGATGCAAAAGAAAAGAGAAAAAGATACTATGACAAACTATGACGAAGCAAAACATTTTTGCAATAGGAATTGCAAATGGTGATATACATAAAACAGATATTTTTCCAAGATATCACAAGGGGTCGCAAACATATCGATTTTGTTACCGAAAGCGTCATTATGACATTTTGGAGATGGGGGGTTTTGGTCGTGATGTTTTTAAAAATTAAAATTACATCAATTTTTGCTCAAGAAAAGTTTTATTTTCCTTCTTACCTCAAATATAGTTAAAAATGTAAAGCTATTTATTATGGGCAGTTTCAAAGATTTCTGTCAAATATTACTGTGACGTTTTGACCCCCTGGGGGGATCTGAGAAATAACGTCATGATGACACTTTCGGTAACAAAGCCGATATGTTTGCGGCCTCGTAAGCATGTTGATAGAAAAAGAGGCTTTTGTAGATGATGCTGCAAAAGCAAAAGCCTTGGCAATGAAGAATGCTCTTCTCAATAAGCAAAGCAAAACAAAGGATAAAAATAAAAGCAGAGAAATTATAAAAAGAGTAAAAGCCAAAGGACACTATGTTTACTAATAGGGTGGAAGAATCACTACAGGACGATTCTTCTTTGCCTTAGGACACATCAGCATCTGATTCCTTTGATTGATGTTGAGAAATTGTAGAACTTGACATTGTTGATTTTATTATGTAGCAAAATAGGAAAAACTTCAATGAAATAATTTGGTTTCATACCACCAACATTTTTTCCAGAAAATGTTTCGTCCACACACAAAATATTTCAGAAAATTTCATACCCTTGCAAGTTTGCTTCCACCCTCAAAAGATGCATTTATGAAAATGAAAAACTTCCTGATCAGCACAAAAATCGATATAAAGGTGAGAATAAGAATTCTAAAATGCTACATTACTCCTATCCTTACATATGGTTCTGAGTGCTGGACAGTATCTACTAGTTGATGTTTTTAAGAAAAAGTTCCTGTCAATAATACGCCCCCCTGCAAAATTGGACCGAAAGGCCTATCATATCTTTCCCAAATAAGAGTCGGTCTCAGCAAACTAAATTTCCACAAATTCAAGCACAATTTTCGGGACTCTGTTAACTCAATGTGCCCTATGAATGACGGTATTGAGGATACGGAGCACTTTTTGTTGCTTTGCCCTTCATTTCACGTGCAACGA
>JAYJMH010038809.1:0-15520 GCA_036873815.1 Phacellophora camtschatica | reverse complement strand
GTACATGCGCAGATGCCTGTTTTTGGTACCAAGTCACCGTCGTAGTCGCGTTCGTAGTCAAATCGTAAGCTCCCTAGATCTAGTTTTTACTACCTACTATTTTTCTCAGAAATTATGTTGTATTTTCTATCTTGGAGTTTTTCTTTTGTTCGCTTTGTATGAAGGAGAGGCGCTAAACTTTAATTGAGGGAAGAAAAATGAAACTTTTTGGACAATATTTTTGATTTACAAATTTCCTACTTGCTGTTGTTGCTTCCAGTGGCTATCTGGTCTTGTGACCAAATGTTGAAGTCTTATGGTTTCTAGAATCCAAAAGAAGGTATAATTCAATGTCATGAACGAACAGAACAAGCTCATGCAATGCTAAATTAAATTAAAGAAACAATTACATTTTAATTGCAAACATTTTAAAACTAAAAAAATTGAAGAATAATGCTAAAATTCACTTTCAAATTTATTTTTATTTTTGTGTGGCACTTTGGAAATTAGGTAAACTACTACAGTACTGTATAACCGGACGGCAGGTGGGCTTGAAAATGATGACATTGAAATATACCTCCTTTTGAATCAGAGAAGCAATACAAAATTCTTGAGAGAATCAGAGAGAAACTCTAGAGGTTGAGAGAAAACACAAGGGTTTTGGCAAAGATGAGTGATTCTCCGGCAGCTAGAAGAAGGGCCAGTAAAAGGCTTGCGAATTCAGCACTTTATTGCAAATCAGGGTAAGATTTACCATTTTAACGGAACTTACAGCACAGCACAGCAGTTAGGCCAGGCCTAACCTAACTACGTTAACTAAATTTTTAGGGATTTTGACTTTTTATTATTTAATTAATAGGCTAGGCAATAGTTTAGACCTTTTATGGAATCAAATTTCATCTTTCGTTTCCCATAAGTATGGTAGAAAAACGTGCATGTTCAGTTCTTCAGTTCAGTCAAGCTCAGTCATTTCATTTTTTAGATTCTATATTTATTTACTTACTGCTTAGCAGTAACTGCTATTAACCTATATGGCCAAGGCTCTTCTAATTACAGCAATAAGTATTTAAACAAAAGTATGATACAATAAATGACAAGAAACATAGAGAAAGCTAATTGTATGTGTGTGTGTTATGTATGTATGGATAAAACCCTTAAAAAACTTGTTTGCAGCCTGGTTCACAAAGTAAAATACAGTAAACTAAAATTAAGACTAGAATCCTAATAACAATATGTATAGTAAACACTTCTTAAGGCATAAAAGTTCAATGAAAAGACCAGTAACATTTTACATAAGAGTCAGATTTAATTTTGTCCATAAATTAGGCTTTAGATTTTGCTTTAAAATTCTCAATAGATTCAATGTGACATATTTCAGTTGTCCAAACCTTAAATTAAAATGTTACAAGGCTGGAGTAACAAATTACAAACATTAAATTTTATGTATGGATCGGGGGCCCAGAGCTAGTCTGAGGAGTATGGCCTGTGCATGCACAAGAGCAAATCAAAGGTTTGTTTTGTGCACACCTGAAAAGCAATAGTGCACACACACATACACACACACACTCACACACACACACACACTCAGACTCAATTAGCAACAAGAAGCTAGCCCATAATACATAGGACTTTGTAATCTGATAAAAAGTACATGCCTGACTCCAAAGCATTGCACGTGTGCACACACACAATAAAACCTTTGTACGCACAAGATCTTGTCAAGAACGAACATGTTTCTCAGACTGAACCCAGAGTAGATAAACTAAGAGAGACCCTGCTGCCCAGTATCCAGAACCCTTTTGATACTGGATTGGATACTGAATTGATAAAATAAGGAGAGAGCCGTACAAAAAAGCTGGGAATTTTCTAGGAAATCCTAGGAATTTTCTGGGTTCATTTCCTAGGATTCCTAGGAAAAATAAAGCTGGGAAAAAGAGCAAAAGGAAACCTGGGTAAAATTTTTGAGCATGAATTTTCTGAGAATTCCTAGGAAAGCTGGGTGAACTGGGCATAACCCAGCTTCCCTAGGATTCCTAGTAATTAAAAAAAGCTAAGAAAAAGAGCAAAATTCCTGGGAAATCTGGGTAAATTACTGGGTAATTTTTTTTTAACACAACAGATTTTCAAACAAATTTACTGAAGTTTGTTTGCAAGAAAAATATTATGTAAAATGTATAATGACACTGTTGTAAGCTCTCATACTTTCTCAAATGTTCTGATGTGTTTCTAAATTTTCCTAGCTTTTACCAAGTTTTTAATTGGATTATTTTCTAAGACACTTGTGATTATTTCATTGTTCCGACAAGTTTCCCAGTTTTCCCAGCTTTTTCCACAGCTCTTGAAAACAATTTTTCTAAGGCCTGGGTTAAATGTTAATACAATTTAATGTTGCTCTTAATGTGTTGCCAGTGCTGCCACGCAGAATATGCCTTTTTCACCTACCACACAGTAAATTTTCACCTACGTTCAAACTGCACAGCAATTTCCATTTTTTCCTAAAATTTCCTACATTAAAAAGAAACTGACATTCTACCCACGTTGTTAAAGATGTAAATTTTTAGCTGGGAAAGTTTCTAGTTGCTTAAAAAATAATTATTACAAAAAATAATAAAAATTATACTGACTTTTCAATTTCATCATTAAAATCATATTTACAGTATTACTCATGTGGTGAGTGAACTTCAATGGTAAAAACCACACACACATTTTTTGATAGCTTAACTTGGTAACTTTGAAAACACTTCAGTACTCAAGATTCTTTAGAAAAAGGAAGAAAACTTTTAGATGAATATTGTTATGATTGCATTTCGATGTCAAGGTTAATCAGTTTTCCTGTCAGTTATATAAGTTTCTTAATTTTTTTACTTAGTACAGTACTCAAAGCTTTTTCAAAATATCTACCTAAAATTTCTTGAAATTTACCTACACTTTACAATTTCTCCCGTGGGTTTTCCCTACGACCTACAAAGGCCTCAAAATCCCTACCGTAGGTGGAAATCCCTATAACCACTGTGTGTCGTGCTAAATATGATCTAAATTTGAACTGAATAAACAGGCTGTTTCCTAGCAACCATCAATGATGCATCTTTTTTATTTTATGTTTTGGTTTACACCACTTTCATCATCATTTGATGCTGAAGCAAATAATCCTTGCAAACTGAAGATGTCACAAAATTATCGAACAGGGAATCGCATTCCAGTCCTGGCCATAAGAATTTTAGCAGGCTGGCAGTCAAATCACCCTCCTCATTGGTGTCAGGCGGGCAATTTTTAAGGTACTGCAGATGCATTTTGGAATGCATTGGAACGAATTTGAAAATGGACCACAAGTTTAACAAAACAAAAATAAAAATTAAAAATGAGTGAGAGGGTTTTAGGAGATTAAAAACAACTGTAACCGTAACTTAATGAAACAAAACTGATCAACAAAACGATAACATATTAATATCCAAAATAATAACAAACTACAAAATTGTTCTTTACGGGTATATAATGAAAAATGTAAATTTGGGCGTTTTAGTCAACTCTATCAAAATATACTACCTTATCAGTTGAACCTGATTCTACTTCACTTTCTACATCATTATGATCTATCACTATTCCCTCCAGTCATCTTCTGCTTTGACTCAGCATCCTCTTGCTCTGAAACTGGTTTTGCTAGCTGAACTTTGCATATTTTCATCAAGTAAACTCGTATATACTTAATAATTAATGTCTTATTATAGCTTTGCGTTCTTCCTCTGACCATACACTATATCGATTTATGACTCACTATTGTTAATTGATGGTCAGTCAGATGGAGAGCAAACTAAACGCTCTTTAAATCAAAGAATTTTAAGTCTGCAATGCATGCCATCAACTTGATAACAAGGCAAAGGTTTTGAAACTCCAATGGTTGAAAGTTGGAAACAGCAAAGATTTCTTTTAAATTTTGAAAAGATCAGCAAAATTGTGCCTTGCAAAACTATGAAATCTCTTCCATTCTGAGAAAAGATCCTTCTCATTGATGATATTTGCTGACAATAGGAGAACAGAAAAATAATCTAAAAGTAGTGTATTGAGCTCCAGAACACCATATCATTTTTACCACTTTGACTTGCGACTTGAAATGCAGTGCTTCTCAAAAACAATCAAAAGCTATTTTGTGACCTGGGACTATTACATGATACAGACACTTCTTATGAACAGATTGTTGACAATTTTTGACCTCACAAGTGACTAGAATATTAAAGAGTAACAAATATTATAAATAGCTTTAGGATCAAGAAAATTAATTGGCAAATTTAAGAAAACCTAAGGAGGGTGATGTATTTGACAACTGGTGAAGAGGAGGGCGATAAGATCACCTGCCTCAAGCCAACAAGGAGGGCATGGAGGTGCACACAGACGAGGCCTGCCTGCCTAAAATGGCCAGGCCTGCATTCATGTTGCTAAAACCATTAACACGTCTGTGAATGATAACAGCTTGTATGTTAGCGAGTATGCTTTTGTTTGCCAAAACAACACAAGAAGCGCTCCCCGAACTTGCAGGAGGATTGAAGGAAATTACGGTTGGTGGGATTTAGTGTGGAGTACATACTGTACAACAAGGAACACTTTGAGCAAACCTTTCGGGTTTCTAAGAAAAGTTTCATGTTTATATTAAAAGGCTAAACATTTAATGTTTTTCAAAGAGCATAGTGACGAGCATAACAAAATGTTTAATGTAAATGTTAAAAAGTCAAGATGACCATTCAAGCTAAGTAATGTTTTGCTCTGTGAAGAGTGCCTCCCATAAAATTTCAGCTCTAGTAAAAAAGATATAGTGCTTTTATCTTTATTTCAAAAAGTTAACATTTACTGCTTTGAATGAATTTATGGATGAAGTCAGTACAAGATTTATTTTTAAGCAAAATTATTTTATTTGAAATCAACTCGCATTGGATGGCCGTCTTGATTTTAGCATTATTATTCTTTTTGAAACACATCAATTTAGAAAAACTTTTATCACTGCAAAAAGTTCAAAGTGTTATTCTTTAAAAAACGTCAAACCTTAATTTTTAAATCATTGCTGTGTTGTCCTAGGGTTTACTTAATTTTTTCAATGAAAAAACTAAAAATGATACATATTCTGGCTGACCCAAAAAAAACATGGTACGTTTGCCGGTTTAAAAGTCTGAAAGGAACTATCTGCAGGCCTGTACGTTTTAGGCAGGCGGTCACCCGTGAGCACCTCCACGCCCTCCTCGTTGGCTGGAGGTGGGCGATCTTATCATCCTCGTCTTCATCACTTGTCAAAGAAATCGCCGTTATTGTGTTTTCTTCAAGATGTGCCAATTAATTTTCTTTATCCTTTGGTTATTTCAATCTTTATAATTTTTGTTACTTTTTTAATATCCTAATCACTTGTGAGGGCAAACATTGTCAATAACCTGTTTATAAGTAGTGTCCGTTTCACGTAACAGCATCGGGTCATGAAATAGTTTTCGATTGTTTTTGAGAAGCACAGCATTTCAAGTCCCAAGTCAAAGTGGTCAAAGTGGTAAAAATGATATGGTGTTCTGGAGCTCAATACACTACTTCTAGATAAAATTTCTGTTCCCCTATTGGCAGCAGGCTTAATCAACGAAAAGGGTCTTGCCTCAGAATGGAAGAGAATAATTTTGCAAGGCATAATTTTGCGGATTTTTTCAAATTTTCAAAGAACAACAAATCTTTTGGTTTTCTCAACTTTCGAAAATTGAGAGTTTCAAAACCTTTGACTTGTTATCGAGTTGTTGGCATGCATTACAATGTGGAGACCACACAATCACGTACATTCAATGTCACGAAAAGTATTGTTGGAAAACATTAAACGATACCTCACTGACATAATCTGCACTGAAAAAAAATTTTGCAAGTCGTCGCTTCTTCATTAAAAATATATAATGCCGAGATTAAGTTGAAATCGTAACAGAGGAAAGAGATATCGGGAAGAGTCTCAAAATATTGTTAAAAGGTGCCTAGATAATTCAAGGCAAGATTATGATTGCAAAAAAAGAAAATCAATGGTCTTTCAGTGGCACCTTGTCGAGCGAATGTGGAGCTCCAGTCGAGCTCATGCTTTTGATGCGCTGTCTCTTAATGAGCTCAAATGTAAAAAAAACAGAAGCACGCCAGAAGTCGCTGCATAGATCCTGCTTTATCATTTTGCAGACTATTATTCAAGAATTCGAAAACACAAGGCAATTGAACCACAGCACGAAGTCAATTCAACTCGTTCAGTGCTCACGAAAGTACACGGAAGGCACACGAAAGTCCGTTTGCTGTTATGTTCCATAATCTTCGAAGCTTGAAGACCCTAGATCTGCTCGACAATATGTGCGTCGGTATTTTATATTCCCGTGTCACACAAGTATGCAGCAAAATTGCAAATGCTGTTTTTCAAAATATTAGTGAACCAGTATATGTTACTAGTGGAATTATCAAAGGTCAGTTTGTACGAGCTTCAGTAAACAATATTGATAAGAAAGTTGATACCAAAAATGGAAAAGGCAGCTTTCATGTAATGGCTATGTGCATTTATCTGCGAAAATCCAATGGATATGCTCTAGCCCAGCCAGTTGACTTATTTGATGTCCGTTCTTCCACTTTTTCAAATATTCCCAGTACGCGCATCATATTAATAAATTGCAACATAACCGAAAACCCGAAGCCATGAAGCAGTCCTTTCTATAAAACATTTTAAGCTTGGCGCACGAGAACAGTATCCTGAAGAGTCTAAGCAAAATGACACATTATTTCTCACTGCACGAAGTATAAATTTTTCTTTTCAAAACCTGGATAAAAATAATGTAATGCAAATTCTTCCTTTTGCCACAAATGAAACCTCACACGAGAGTATTGTAGAGGTAGATGGCAATCGGGAAATAAGTACTTCTTCAAACCAAACCCAACTGTCAAACTGGTTTCCGAATAGAGATTGCATTAACTCAAGATGAAATTTCTGGACAGAAAATCCCGGTCTGGTCAGCTTATAACTCTCTTCTCAATGTTTATGTAGATGGTGCACGATCGAAACCTCCAACAGGCGAATAAATCTTCACTCTACCTATCATAAATGCTCCAGCTCACTTATGGCCTACATTGACGAAAACTCCTTACCAGCTTTGAAAATTGAATTATTTAGTCTCTAGTAATGAGGAAAATTTTGTTGTACCTTTTAATCCTATTCACTCGGCTTGGAGTAGACCAAGCACAAGAGCACAAGAAGCTGAACGTACAAGGAGCAGTCATAACGCAATGGTATAACGCAAACTCTCAGTACTTTGCTAAAGTTCTGCTTTTGTGCCCCCGAGTTTTCCAGGATAGCAAATCAAATGAAGCAACAACATTATTCTACAAATATGCCAGCACTTGAACGACAAGAGATAGCCATAGACAAGCTTCACAAAGTTTTAAACCATGCCGAAGAGCTGCACATGTTCAAATTCATGGTAAACGCCTGCTTGAAAACCTTCAAACTTGATGTCATGTTTTTTCTCAACAGTTCCGACGACCGAATCAGCCATTTTTCAAGTAATGCACAAGCTGATGTGAAACCAGAATAAAATCTAAAAAGAAAACCAGACCAAACTCACTTTCGCCAAAAACAAAAACAATTTATTTCAAATAGATTTCATTGGCAGATAAAACAAAAGGTATTGTTATTTTCTGAAATGCTTGAAAGTGATTGGGACGCCGAGATCTCAGATCCTCGTTTGATTTTTGAAACAGCTATGAAGTCAGTCCCTCATTGAAGCTGGCTATCAACAACAACAACAGCGCAAGTGTATGTCACACACAATACACAATTTTTGAAAAACGTTGTCCATTGTCCAGACCTGTCAATGTACTTTCACTTCCTTTTGTACCCTCTTTATGGTTATAGATAGTAATAAGAAGAGCAATAGTTATTTAAAGTTGCATGTCTTCAGCTTCCAGAATAACCTTAATAAGTGTTGTAATGTTACATACATAACTTACCCGGTTAGGCGTGCGAAAAATGGTTCTTTTCCAGTGAAATGCATTATCTAAATTGAGTGTTCTATTGCTTCCACATTTCATAACTTTGTATAGATAAAAAGTAGTTAATTATTATAACTAACATCATTTGTAATTGACCCATAATGCATTGTACTTAAAACATGTAACATAGTTTATTTTCAGGAATTGTGATATTGATTATTACCCAAAATGCAATTGTATCCAGAATGTATTGCACGTAAAAATGCAAATGTACCTTTAAGTGTAAGAATGCTTAAGTTTATCCAAAATTCATTGCATGTAAAACATGTGTTTCAGTATTCTCTATCTGATGAATATGAAAAAAATTAACTGCCTTTGTTAGTTGTAACTATTTAGCATTAAATATTGCAGTCGAAAATAGATTCACCTGACAATCGAGGACAATTCTCAATCAAATATTTTGAGTAGAACTAGATTATTTTGTTAAGAACATTAGTTTACAGTATTATGCTGACGTTTGTTCGAGCTTAATTTTTTCTTCACTACTGAACTCTGATTAGAGCCAGGTTAATGCAGTTAGTTTTTCAGGATATTACTTAAAAATGTCATTACCTTCTTATTAAAATTGTATTATGAATGAAATGTGCAGAATGTCACAAGTTTAACTTTTATGTCACACATGTAACTTTACTTGCAGCGGAAAACAAACCCAGCTCGGATCCATGAATTTACTAGACAAGAGTTATCACTTTATCTGGCCAGCCAGAGGCCCGGTTAGAAAGCATGCTTGTAATGGGCTGCAATAGCTGCGAAAGACCGGAAACAAACAATATTTTAATTAACTGAAGTAATGAAAAATGTGCCGATATAGTTGTGAATGCAGGCATGCTTTCCAACCAAGGCCAGAGGTTCTGTTGCTACAGTACCCGATCGTGTACGGGATGTCCCATAACTTAACACAACATGACATAACTCAAAGTTTGCTCCTAATTAATCCAAAATCGATTGTATAGGTAAATCACCAAGATATTAAAGTCAAAAACTCAAAATTATTTAAAAATGAAAAGCTACAGCGTAGTAGACTTTTGCTGCATGAAAACTGTCACTTTAAGGAGCAATTGAAATTATTTGAATGTCTTTGCTTTGCTTTTTTTTTAATTTAAATTTTAGAACTCATAGCATTTGATTGTTTTAAAATTACTCCTCGAGAGCAGACATTAATATTCTTTATGACAATCAATGGTTTTAACACAACAAAGCTCCGATTTTATGCAGAGGCATCTGGCTTTCAATTTGACAGAATTTCGAGTTTTCAACTTTAGATAAAACCAATTTTAGATAAATTTGCAACAATCTTAAAGTTAATGCTCTGAATTGGAAATATGTAACACCTTGATTTATTTTTGTAATTTAGTTGAGATTTTTATTAAAGTGGCAACACATTTTTGGGACACCTGATATGCTTCAGATATTTCATGTTTTCATGTTTTTGTTGTTGTAAAATTTTCAGTAATTTTAAAATGTTCTACATGTTTAGCCACTAATTTTTTTTGGAATTTTTTCTACTTTGGAGTCAAGCCATCACAAATGTTTTTAAATAATCATATTATACATTGACGTTGTCATTGATGTTGAGTATTATTCCTGTGGTATACTTTGGCATAGGAAGCAAGTCTACATTGCTTTTTATAGTTAAACCTGGGAGAGCATAAAAGTGAGAAACTTCATTGAGAGTTTGTAGCAAAATCTTTCTCATACTATTGCTGGCAAATTATGTTTACATTAAATTTTTTATTGCAGATGCGGCTTTTATGGGAACCCAGGATGGGAAGGCTATTGTTCAAAGTGCTATAAAGAATATGCACAGAAAGTCAAAAACAGAACAACATCATTAAGTGCTGAAGAATTCCTAACAAAACCATTGCAACCACCACGTGAGTGTACTTTGAATGTCTTTACCATGTCATTTAACCCTATATTGGTTGGGCTTTGGGATATTTTGACTACCCTAATTTGGTTGGGGGGGGGGGGGGGGGGGGAAAAACCTTCCTAGCTAACACCTGATTCTTGATTGGAAGCACATATTAACTTGAAATTTTGTGTGGTTGTAACTCATAATCTCAGTACTAGGAATTGTAATCATTGACGAAATTTTGCAACTAAAACATATACAACTAGTTTAACAGTTCTAAATATACTAAGAGTACTGAAAATAATCTTTTCTACAAAAGCAAGCAAAAGTTTATTAACAATATTTAGTATGACATCATCAATACTAATGGGTGACCTAAAAAATGCTAAGAATTTGACGGAATGTTGTGACTAAACATAACTTAAATAAATCTTAATTGTTTTCGTAGTAAATTAATGATAGTCAACTTACCGATGCATGCCTTATTTAGGATTATTGGCGGCGTATGAGCCGAGATATTTATCTTGAAATTTGTCATAACCTCAAAACAGAGAGTTAGCTGAACGGACAAAAGGAATTAATTTAGCAGGGGAATCACTGAGGCGGCATTCTGCATTTTACCCCCAAACCAAAATTATCGTTATAATGATTTGTTTTTAAAGATTTTTTGGAAAGATATAAATCTAATTTTGTATTATGTGCTCATTGTGACTCATCCTCAATGGAAGTGTAAATTATGGTAGCCCCCCTTTCGGTCTTACACAACTTTGTCAGCCATTTTCAGGTAGAAATGTCAGCCATTTTCAGGTAGAAATGTCAGCCATTTTTAATCATATGGGGAAGGAGGCTGAATTTTTAATATATGGTCATTTAAGTGTTGCTCTTACTTCCCCTCCCTCCCAGTCCCTGTTATTTTAAAGTATAGATATGTATTATGGGTGTTCTGATTTGATGCTAATTATTCATTGTTATTGTTTTAATTGTTTTCGTTGTTGTTGTTGTTGTATTTTATATGGCTAGTAATTGTACCCAAACCTGTTCTGTGTATTTTCTTGACTCACCTGGTTTAGTTTATTTGGGATACTCAAGGACTAAATACCAGAAACAAGGGTTTAATTTCTCATTACTTTTTCACAACAGACACACTATCAAAGAGGATCCCCTGTAATTTTGATTAAGCAAATATTTTACCATTTTCTGATACCACTTTGCAGCTTTGTGCTTCATGATTTTTAATTACATTTTTAGCATTTATAGTATTTTTTATTTCAAATTTTCATCATCTGAGGGTCTTGATCAATTTCAATTATGTTCTAGAATTTTGCCAAATTCATAATGGAAGGTTCATGGAAGATTTTACAATTGGTAAAAAGGATGAACCACGATAGAATTATTTTCATGAGTCGAAAATATTATGTTTCCTCAATATCATACAGCATCTGGTTCTCGAGTGGAAGACTTTGTAACTTTTATTCTCGAGAAACAATTAACCTTTTACTTGTTATTTAGGAGCTCTTGTTGATCAAACCTCTATTTATAATTTGTGTTTGTGTATTACTGTTAGCTTGCCACAGACTGTTAATTATCTGCATTAAATTATGTATTTGTTTACTTATCAATAATCTCCACTGTTTCTGCAAGTAATTTTAATTAGTAATTTTTATGTTTTGCTATTTTTGTAGAAGAATACCAAGGAGTTGAAGTTGGTCAATTAAAATTTTCAAAATTTGCAGAAAAGAAAAAGGAACAAAAAGACTCAAAAAAGTATACTAGATTTGTATTTAGAGCTTTTAGTGTTTTCTTAAAGCTCAGGTCATTTACAAATTTAGCTAAATATGAATCATTACCAGATTATGCGATGTATTTCTATTTCGATGTATTTTTAAATGGTTATATATACACAAAGAAACTTTAAAGACTAGTGGAAAAATTAAATTTCGCTGATTTTTTAAATATTTCTGTGCTCTTATTTAGGGTACCTGGTACAATGCTCTTATTTAGGCTACCTGGTATAATCTATCTTATTTATTTCATTTATATACATTGTTGTTTTTACTTATTAATGACGGCAAATGGCTTTTTACTGCATTCTCTTTCATAAATCAAACGCTCTCTACTCGTGCCCGGTGGACCAAATGTTTTTAGTTTGTAATTCTTATTTTAAAATTCACAGAGAAAGTGTGAAAAAGTTTTTCAAAAAAAGCTCTGGAACACCAAGTTCTCCTAACAGATCATCAAGTCCAAACTTAAAGCCGAGTGTTTCCAAGGAAGGTAAACTTTTCAGTGTGTAATACATTGTACTGTATAAATTCATTTTTTGGCGTGTATCTTAAATATTTAATTGGCTAAGCAGCAATAACACATACAAATCAGCTGGCGTACCAAAGTATAGATTCAGAAAAAGTATAGATTTAGGCCGTTTTTAGCAGTTTTACCACAAATTTTCGGAGGTAAACTTCAAAAATTGTTGTTAGACAATCATCTCCATATATGTGTTTTCCGTTGTTTGATATCTTGCTCGTAGAAAAGGTTATCCTTATTCAATCAGCTGCCAGATGAATGATTTAATAAATTATTTTAAACCTATGACAAATTTTATAATTTGTATTCTTTTGTAGACTTGAATGCCATTAATGCTTTTTATCTATATACTGCTACTGCCCTCAAAAGTTGTTTTGCATTTATTTGAAAATAGCGGAATGAAATAGAATGACTGCAGGTTAACAATTGTTAAAATCTCAACAATAGGTTAATTTTTTTTAAATTTTTTAATAGAAAGCAATTTCCGTATTGCGTATTGCGCTATAGTTATAAGCCCCAAATCAGTTGTCGAACCGAGGGTCTGTCTACAAGGTAGTTTTATTAATGTCGCTTTGTAGCTGAACTGTATTTTATTTGTGCTACAATACATAATTTGTATTTTCTTTGTGCAAAAGAATACAGACCCATTAACTATATTTTGTACAATGTAAATTGAAATCATGGTCTTTAAAATCTGTAGTTAGCTTTCTTAGAGATTATTCAGATTTTGGCAAGGAAAATGACGTACTATACTTAAAGGCAACAAGAAGTTGTCGAATATTTTAGACACTGATACTGATCGAATATTTTTATCTTTGTTTTCAGTGCCATTTAGAACCGTATCTAAATTGGCAGCGTTAGGTCTTACACTTAAACGGGAACCGCTGGAATCGTCTTTATGCTTTCTTTATTTGGATACTATCAAAACCATGCTGGTTTTAGAGTATCAATACGATAGTTAAGTAAAATTATAAGTAATTCTCTGCACCACATATTTTTGTCTGAATTGATTGCATTAAAACCTTTTTGTGCATTATCATGATATTTGTATGATGTACATTCATAGGTACGTAATTTATTCATATTTGTATGAGATATTAATACTTTTGTAATACTTTACAAGTTTTTGCTGATTTGTAGAGATTGCAAATTCGAAAGCCGAAAGAGCAAGAGCGTCAAGAGACTTCATAGAATTTTTGAAAACATTGAGAACACCAGCTGTGCAAGGTGTTGCAGATCGTTGTAAGAGGTGAGTATTGGTAAGTTAAAGTTATAAAAACAGGAACAACGCAAAAATAGATAAATTCAATAGTATTTTGGTAGCTAAGACTTTGCCCTGGCATACAGGGCTTCTTCAGAGCTGAATAAACGGAATTACAAAATAGCAAAGGATACAAACATTTGAATGTTGGGCTGAGAAATATGATTGGTGGATGTAAATAGTGGCAAGGCTGCGTGGTTGTCGTGTGTGAGTTTTGATGAAACATGATGATGATCATATGACGGTGATATGATGTATGAATGAGTGATCGAGTGATTGTATTTAACTTGCCGGCCTGCGAAAGTCTCGAGATGACTTGTTTCCAACAGGGAACACAGGTGAACATGCCGCATCTGGGCATGGGGCAGTTGCCCGGAAGGTTGCCCATCCAAGTGATTGACCCGTCTAGATTACGCTTAACTTCAGTAATCTGATGGGAACTGTCCAGCACACTCAGCCACTCGAATTGTGATGATATGGAGGATGATGATGGTAATAATAATAATGGTAATAATGATAATAATAATAATTACCATGGTAATAGTGGTGATAGTAATAATAATATAATATGGGTTTTGACAATAACCATATATTAATAACTTAACTTAGAAGTTATCGGTTGGTATTTCTGTTGAGTCCGGTGGGTGTGAGAGTGTTAGCAAAACAAATGAAATGTTGTTCCTGGCTCGTCTAACACTTTCCCTTTTGTCGTGTAACTGTAAGATAGGTAGTATTTGTAAGTATTGTACTGTGTGTCCGGGTTTACAGAAGTGCTCTGCAACCCAAGATTTGTCATGTTTTTTGTTGATTACGTATCTGCGGTGTTTGTTGGGTCTGTCTCTTAAACGTCTTCCTATTTGCCTTCCTACTTACATCCACCAATATTATCTCTTCACCTAATACTCAAATTTTTGTATATTTTGCTATTTTGTAATACCGTTTATTTAGCTCTAAAGAGGTCCTGTATGCCAGGGCTAACTATTAACAACCAACATATTGCTGAATTTATCGTTTTTTGCGTCGTTCCTGTTTTTTCATTTTATCTATACTTTGTCAAAAGCATCGTGGACCAAACGAGCAGCCTGCAATAGTGTGACCTTTTCTGAAAGCACATCATTGATAAGTTGTTTTTATGACAAGCTCTTAATTAAAAGTTAGTAAAATTTAGTCCACGCTCATTCTGAAATGTTTCAATTTTCAAACTGTGCAGTTCGAACGTAAAAAAAAAACAGAGGTAACAACGGAAACCCGCAATTCAGTTATTTGCAGAGCAATGAGATACAGATAGAAAGTTCTGAAAATGTATGGATTTTGTATGGGTAGTATTTATGGAAAAAACTGCAGTGCGCATATTGCTATTTTATACTTACATGACATGTATGAAAATACATGAAAATGCCAGTGATGTAATGGTCTAGGATAGGATGAAAGTATGCATTTAGGAAAGTTACAATTGGAGATTGATAAAACCGTGTCAAGATTGAACAAAGCTGATTTTTTTAATTAACAGATCAAAGCTCAACAAGCTCTTCTGCTTTCAATTCTCTATTGTATTAAAATCTTTGATCTTTTAAAAAGTAATTTGCATTTCCACGTGCCAACAAACATTAGAGAATATGTGGAAACTTATGTGCCGCCAAGGGGGACTTATGTGCCGCCAAGGGGGTGCCATTCTTGCGATTACCACCCTGGATGAACTTAAGCGAATAAATGATTGCATTTATTTAAATTGAAATATTCTAATTTGTTGTTCTAAATTTCTAAATCATCTTTACTAACTGCTTCTTTTTTATCTGATTGCTGTTTAAATGAATACAGGCTTACAATGTTTGTCAGTTTATTTTTAAATGTGTGTGACCACATTCTCAAACAAGTCATTACTCAAAGAAGCTTATCAGTGTTCCAAAATGTGCTTTTATTTTTTCCAATGTATTTATTTCATTTATTTATTTCATTTATTTATTTCATTTATTTATTTCATTTATTTCTTTTATTTCATTTATTTCATTTATTTATTTCATTTATTTCATTTCATTTATTTCATTTATTTCATTTATTTCATTTATTTCATTTATTTCATTTATTTCATTTATTTCATTTAT
>JAYJMH010038798.1:0-15523 GCA_036873815.1 Phacellophora camtschatica | reverse complement strand
ATCTTGTATAGTTGAATTGTAAGTGCCAGCCATAGTGGGGACCAGATGACCAAGTGTCCTTCCCCGCTGTGGCTGGTCCGTAGAAATGTATCTATTTTGTAGTTTTTAAAATTTGTTTTATATCAATATTAAAAAAAAAAAAAATGGGTTCTACATACGTCAAAGAATGTTGGAACGGAATTGTTTCTATAGGTTTTTGAAGACGAAAATATTGTCGAAGAACCAAATCAGCACAAAAATACGCTGGTTCAGCTTAAATGCCAAATTGGGAAACTGTTTGGAAAATTTTATTTGTAATGAGAATGATCACTATTTAAGTTGTATTTACCATCAATTACTATAAACTTTTCTTGAAGTTCTTCTCACAATTATGATTTATCGCTGCTTAAATTCGTTACTCTTGTACGACTGCTTTTTAAAATTAACTTGCATTGTTCTGTCACATCTTGCACATGAAGTGGAAAAAGGAATTGGATTCTTCATCGCTATATGTATCATCACAAGGTTAACATTAAATTTCGATATCCTGCCAACATAATAACTTGTGGAGTATTGATTTAAAGTTCTTGACTTAAGTTCTGTCTATTAATTTGTTTTCTATTTTATGATTATCTAGGACTTTTCGAATAACCTGGAATTTTCAATGGTGATTTTAATATTTGATCAGCCTCTTTTGTTCGTTAACATTAGATCAACTTTCATGAAGAAAAATTGTCTGAATGTATTTATTTGTTATATTTTCCAATATTGTTGAACAGAAATGCAAATATCTACGGATGCTATCACTAGAGAATGCAGATTTATCTGACAGGGACCTCAGGTAATTGAAAATTTCATACTGGCCTATATTGAGTTATTGTCTTTCACTAAACGCGACACTTTTTTACATATTTTCGAATCAGTGAAATATTTTCACATGAAATGTTTGTATGCAATTCAAATGGAGATATGTTTCTGGCATAGCCAAAACGAGTAACAATGGTTGTAATTTCTTCTACTGGAAAATAATAAGGAAATAATAAGGAAACAGTAATAATAATATTTTCTCTTGCAGTATTGTAGAAGTGAAAATAGAGAAGTTGTACAAATAAGGATAAGAGTCATTTGAAAATAGATATTGTTTCAGTAACTTAGTATAATATTCTTTTGTTACAGATTTAAAAAAATATAATTTCTTTGTATCTCTTTGTACTATCCATCTTGTTACATAAAGGTTTTGTGTAAATGTTTTCTGCGTGTCGAAACCAAAATTAGTATTTACTATGACAACTTGATTAGCTTTTTTTGCTGAATGACATCTTTTTAGCTTCTGTAACATGTAACTGAAAATCTTTTTATTTTCTAATAGAGACAAATGCCAAATCCTGGAAAATATTTTGTGATTTAGCCACAAGTTCGAAATTGTTTTCGCTGCCACTTTTGGCCCAAACTAGGAAATTTCAAATTACCATATTTTTAGAGCAAATAAATTTCGATTTCGAGCCTTCTCCCCCATTATATACCTTTCTGTCTTGTTTTGCATTTTTTGTTCTGTTTTTTTTTTATTTTATGACCGCAGATAAGCTTTAAAATAACCTTTAAAATAACCTTTAGAATAACCTTTAAAATAAACTTTAAAATAATAAATAAGAAAATTTAAAATAACTCTCGGGTGCTTAATACAAGAGGGGGGTTGCTTATTTATTTTTAGATTTTTTCCCCACTCCTTCGCACCTTATTAAGACCCCTACATTTATTAATTTTAGCAAAATGTGTCAAAAGTCCAATTTTATTTCTATGCATAAAGAACAGAAGAAAGTATTCATCTCGTGTTTTACCTATATTGGTGGCTAGTTTTATAAGAATTTCCCTCCCCTTGTTAAATAAGACCCCCTCGCTTGTTAGTTTTCAAAAGAAATTCCCACCCCCTCAGTTATTTAGATTCACTCTTGTATTAAGCAGCGGAGAGTATTCAGTTAATGAAAAAAATAGTGATCTTGAAAATTAAGTTACCGATTAAAGGCTAACAGGTTAATGGCGAATCATCACATGATAATCTAACTGTTACAATGAGGCATTCACAAAGTGTTGAAAGAATTAAATTCCTTGTTATGAAACTGGAAACTGGAAATTGTATTGATTTTTCGACTGAATTGATTTTGCATGTCCTATAAATTTCTTGCATTGCATTGCACTAACATTGCATTAACAATTCCTTGAATTCATTAACTTTCGTTAAAATCTTGAATAATGTTTTGAATAAATTTTAAATGAGCTTCTGGTTTGAATTACTTCTTGACTTTTTCAGAGCCATAAGTCAAAATCAGTTTCTGGAAGAACTGAATTTAGTTATGTGCATAGGAATATCAACCCAAGGCATTGAGGCGCTTTCTAATGGATGCAAGAGGTATTATTTTGTTTTCAATTGCACAATTGACTCAGGATGATTCATTGTCTTATATTTTAATGTGTTAATTTATTTTACTATGTTAACCTGGAAATAGCTCGATTAACTTTGAGACTGTAGATGCTCAAATTATTGCTCGATATACTTTGAGACTGTAGATGCTCAGAAAAATTGAAAAATTTGAATATGATAAATTATAAATATTTAATAAAAATTGTTATTTAATAGGTATCCCAAACGTGTCCCAAAATACCAAACATTTTGCAAAGCTTCTCTGGAGAAGTTTAATATTTGATATATTTTATTCAACACGATTCTTGTAGCAGAGGATTCATTTTAATGTTTTATACCTTGCTTTTCACAATCGACTCAATAATTGTAGAGCTACATCAACTAAAAGTTAAATTTTGGAATTTTGGCAAAATCAGATCAAAGGGTTAGGTAATGACCATAAACGACAAAATCCCAAGACCTTAAACTATGAATTTGTGAATCAACATTGATTCATGAATATGTCACGTTTTTAATCAGCCTTGACTGAGGAAAGCTGTTGATTAATCGAAATACTCAGCATCCTGTATTGAAGTCATACCATGAGATATCTTCCTTGACAAATTACGACACGAGTTTTTCATACTGTTTTATTTGTCCCATTTGTCTTATATAGCAATTAAATTTATCTCGGCGTTGGCATTTATTAGTAAATATGTCAACTTAAGGCTTATTTGCAGTAAACGTATTTTCAGAACTACATTGGTGTGAGAGTAACCACTCTGTTTCCTTTGAGGAATTTCAAAATTATTATTGGACGTAACTCAACGATTATTCATTTGTTTTAGCCAACCAATGTATCCAACTATTAGTCTTTTTTATTAAATTAAATCAGCAACGAAGTCGTGAAATGAAAATATTCTCCTCATTGGTCTTGGAAAAGTGTAGTTTTTTGTGACACCTGTCTACGGGTACAGCCCAATCCCTTTCTCAAAACATGGAGTAAATTTACCGACAAGATAGTCAAAGAAATTGAAGCTGTAAGACAGCCAATCACTCTTAAAGTGGAACAACAGTAACAAACTAACTGTGCATAATTGATCATCATCGCGAGCGCTTTATCGTTTCTAGCGAAACCTGTGTTCTTCATTTTTCGATGCGTTGCAGTACATAATGTTCGTTTTAGTAGAGCTGTTGTTGTCGCTTTTATGTAGTTAACTAGTACTTTGTTCATTTACTATTACGTGTCCGCATTCATCAGCATACTGAATGTCTATGTTCATGGTTGGTGTTTTACATATTTCGTGAACTTTATTGGTGTTATTACATAATCGTGTTCTTCTATTTATTTTCGTGGTTTATTTTAAATGGATGATTCCTTAAATGAATATCGAATCCGAGTGATTTTACCAGGTATAATGTAAAAAATAGAGCACTGAGACTGTCTCCTCGTAGGGATCTCGTTGTTTTTATAAAAAACATTTCCCATTGTACCTCCTACTTGAACGGAGTTTTGCACTTGGATTCTGATTAGATTATAATTGAGCATAATTGAACATAATTGAACAATTCGAAAAATGATTGAAACTTTTCTTTCTTAAAAAACACTCCCTAATTTCCATACTACTTTTTACAACAATGCTTTCATTGACAAACAAATTGGATAACGTAACAAAAATATTGATGAATATCGTCAAAACGTCTTATTTTCATAATCGCACGCCGCCATAATCTAGTTTTGAAGGGTTTCTACATTCAATTTGAAGGTCTACACAGGGTACACTCAAGCACACTTCGGTTTCTGTGTGAGTCTCATAATGCATAACGCTTCAGGAGTAGTCCACAAACTCATATTACAGATGAATTTCTGACTTTCTTTTGTTTAATTTGAGCAAAAGGTATGTGAGGTGAACAACAAGAGCAGATTTTGTAACAATATTGAAATCAACACGTCAATTTCAATGCGATTAACCATCGATAACAAAGCGAAGTTTTGATTTTCTGCTTGAGAGAATTTGGTTTGTTTCGAATGGCTATTTGCTTTGAAATTGGCGTGTCGATTCTACTATTCTTTCAGAATCTGATTTTGTTGTGGCGAACATGAGTATTCCACATTTTGAATCAATTACCATAAATAAAAGTAGGTTGACTCAATCTTTAAAATTTTCAATGTAACTTGTTAATAGTCATTACTATTAATGCACCCTCTACTATTTCATTACTATTTCAACGATCGTTCGGTTAATTGTGCAAACCAAGCTATTAAACTATATGTTGAATCCTTTTTTTATTAAATTCAAGTAGAAACAGGAATAGTTAAGCCAAAGCTCATCCACGTTAGCTTTGCAGACTTGTTTCTTTTTTTCCTGGGACAACTGGTACATTCTTAAATCTGAAACTGTATGTTGGTCTTATCCCACGAACAATACAGGAGATCAGGAAACTGCAAGTTAAGAAACCGAGGCGCAACATCTTCAGTAGAACAATAGAAGAAGAACAGAATTATTTGATAAACAATGCGGCTAAAGTTAAATATCAAGTTTCTTAATAGAGTCTCAAGTTTCTAAATATCGTTGATCTTCTGCAACATCACGTTTTGCCATTGCTTCGTTGATTACGGTAGACAAGTCTCAAGCCTGCAACGAAAAGTATCGCTGTTCGTTGATCCCTTCGTGCTGTTTGAAATTTCCCCTTGTAGTTGTGGTCGAAGATCGAATAGAGACAATAGTATAGGTGCTTGTTTGTTTTTTATAACTTGATAGCTTTTTTGTTTTCGGCCTTTAATTTTCTTGCATCTAGTACTGCGCGGACAGGTGCCTTAATTTTTCGAGATGTAGATCAAAACTTAGTTTCATTGATAAACAAGTACGACAAACTGACAAGATTATATTGATGAATTTTGTGAAAGCTCCAAACTTCAAAAGCATATGCCACTGTTGTTTTATGTTTGTTTGTTTGTTTGTTTGTTTGTTTGTTTGTTTATTTGTTTATTTGTTTATTTGTTTGTTTGTTTGTTTGTACATTCAAGTACATGATGGCAGAAAGCATAGCGTTTCAGGAAGATATATTTTTAATTGATCATTAGATGTTTTGAAGTCCTGTTTTTCAAAAATCCTGGTTTTCGATGCTAAATGCGCCGAATTAATGCTTATTTAATTTTTAATTAGTATCATGTCACTAAATTTGGGCTGGACTACACTGGAAAGAAATTCTTTGCTGCAGGTGAGTCTTTTTAATATGAAAATTTGAACATTTCAGTAGCTTGTAAACTGATAATTGACGAATCAACCGAATCTTTTACACTGTTTTTGTTTGCGTTGAATTGACAGTGTAGCGATGCAATTGGTTAGATTTGTTTTTGAAAGATTGCATGACGCATTGTATCAACATTTTTGCATCATTGACTTTCGACAGTTGTTTTGAAGAAATTTCTTTTCTTTTTGCAAGCAAAACGTTTTACTATGGTTAAAATAAATCTGAAATCTATAAGAATGTCTTAAACAATATCTTCTTTCAAATTCTTGGATAAATATTGTTTGAATTTGAAGTCAAAAATGTTATTTTATTCAAGCAAATTCCAACAATTAATGCACAGCAAAGTTTGGAAGTTTACGACTTGAAAGACAATCTCACTTTTGTTGTACAGAAACAGCACCACGTCATTGATTCACCTATACGTTTGCGGGAATCAAAAAGGTTCCATTGCTAAAAATTCCCTGAATCAGTTTCTTTACAGAATAAGGTGGTGATATTTTTGCTGATGCAAATCCTGGTATAAATGATGTGGTTTATATCTGCTCATTGAGATTGTTCATATTGCAAATACCATTTTCTTAAAACGAACTTGCTTGTGCATAAAAATGGTTTAGTAATAATGTAATGATAATAATAATATAATATTAATAATAATAATATAATAATAATGAAAGAGAGGATCTTCACCTGGTCGCTACAGACTACTTTACATGTGTTTAAAGGAAAAACAAATTAAACTATTTACAATTTGAACACTAATTTTTAGAAAGTAATAAAAATTTAATCCATTTTAATGTTGAGTTAAACGTTTTCTCTTTGCTTCTATGTATAAGTTATTGCGCGTTTGTGTTGAAAATTCCGTTGCAGTCTGAGCTTTTCTAATTTCTGCAGGCAGTTTATTAAAGAGGTCTGCCGCATCGTTCCTGAAAGTGTTGGAAGCACGTGACGGCACAGAACTAGATCTTAAGTTTCTGGTATTTTCTTTCAGCGATATGTCAATATATTTGGGCTTTTGTTGATCGTAAACGCACTTAAATGAAAGCTCCATTAGATGCCAGTCTCTACGTTCTTTCATTGGCCTCCAACCAAGTGTCACCACGTCTTTCTCTTTAGCGTAGCGGCCTACAAAACTTGCAGCAGCATTTTGAACCTTTTGCAATCGTTTTAGGAGTCGCAACGGAAGAGGTTGAAAAATAGCGTCTGCGTAGTCCACTTTTGATAAAACGAAGAGCTCAGCAAATTGTCTCCTTAATTTGAATGGCAAAAGATTTAGAATTTTTGTAGTATGGACATGGTATAGAAGCATGAAGATGTTATTTTGCCTATATGGTCGTCCCATGACAGATTCTCGTTAAAAGGTTACACCAAGCAATTTACTACAATGTTCTAGTTCAAGAATTTTTTACCCATACTTTAGAAATGGATTGTAAGCTTGGAAACTGTGATGCTTTCAAAGTTGCTTTGTACTCATAACCATAACCTTTGTCTTCTTTGGGTTTAGAGCAAGATTTGTGGATGAAGACAAATAAATTAACTTTTCAAGGTCCTCAATCAAGGCAGTTTCAAGAGACGATAGATCGTTTGGCCTTCCATGCACAAGTATAGTTGTATCGTCAGCGCATTGAAAGCAGGGTAGTTGGATTTTGTCTTGGAGATCAGTATCATACAAGTTAAACAAGGCAGGGCCTAGAATTGGTCCTTGTTGCACTCCAAAACTCGTTAATTACTGTTCTGATGCTTTATCATCTACCTGAACAAACTGGTAACGATTGTCCAAGTAGCTTAGTTACCACTTAAGAAAACAGTTGGAGAATCGAAGTGCATGCATCTTGTGTATCAATGTCTTATAATCGATTGTATCGAATGCTTTTGAGAAGTCTGCAAGAACCATTAAGGTAACGTCATTCCTCCCCATTGCTTGCATTATCTTGTCTTTTATTCCAAGTAGTGCTGTATCTGTGGAATGACCTTTTCTGTGCCCACATATTCTTTCATAAAGAAGCTGTTCCTTATCGATAAAGCTCACTATTTGTTTCATAACTACTCGTTCAAAGATTTTTGACAAAACCGGTAAAATGGAAACAGGCCTGTAGTCGTCACTGCTTTTAGGATCATTAATTTTAGGAATTGGAGAAATGCGAGCTGTCTTCCATTGTGGCCGGAAAGTTGACCTCGCGATGCAGGAGTTGATAATATGACATATTGGGGAAGCAAGATATTCTGCAACTGGTCTGATAAATTTAGCAGGGATTTGATCTGGTCCTGTTGAGCAATCGCTTCGTAGAGATTTCAGTTCAGCTAATATTTCTTTATAGCTGACAGGACCTAAAACAAACCACTTGTCTTGGCATGGTAATTCCTCGACGAGTTTGAAAAGAATTTTGATGTTAACTGGTGAACATTCTAGTGTTCTCTGTGCTGTACTTTTGAAATGGTTATTGAGTTCGTTGACATCCGCCTCTATTGGTTGTGGGCTAGGATTCAACACCCTATGAATAGTTTTCCAGCTTTCTTTTGATCGTTTTGATGACAAAGCTGACTTTAAGAACGTTTTGTCTCCTTAATTGTTGTTTTAAGTCGATTCCTGACTTTTTGAAAAGCTACCCAGTTTTAATTTGTTTTTTTTCTGTGTGCTATGCCTACGTTTATCTCTTTGTTGTTGAAGGGATAAAATATTTATATCTTTCAACCAAGGGTTTTTTGTTTGCTACCCTCCAAAGGTAGTTCTGAAAATATATTTTGACGTGGTTGACTTAGTGAAGCTATTTTTGAGATTCTCTCATGGATAGACTTTAAGATTTTCATTTATCCTTATGCGCCATTTTAAATTTCACCCTAGCGAGAGCTGATCTTTAAAACGCATGTCAACAACCAATAGAACCGCTCTCTTAACCTTACCAATTCATTTTGAAGAATAATTGCTACTATTTTCAAATTAGTGTCACTTCCATGTTCCGCATATCATGTTTGAACTTTTAACATTTAAATTTAAACTTTATGCTTGTTGGTGCAAAGGTTACATCTGATTAATTTTGCCACCATATAGATAATGCTCAAAATTTCTTTAAATTCATAGGTCTGTTACGGATTTCCTCTTCTTAGAGAAATTAACTTGAGTGGTATGAAAGAATCTCTCGACGATGAAAGTATAATTTTCTTTTTTAATTTTGTTTTTATTGTAAGTTATTCGTTCATTCATTGAATAGACATGTAGTTGTGCTCAAAATATTGTCTGCTGTTTTCAGTCTAATTTATCGGTTTTTATATTCAAAATCCATTCAAAACATACTTTTCTGGAGACTACTTAATTTCATTCATCAAGGAAGCATGTTAAAAGCTGGTAAAACTGTATCAAAGTGAATCTATGTTTTATGAGAACTGAACATAGTTCTGTCGGATTAGATCATTGAATTAGACTAATGCAACACAAAATTATTCTAGCATATGAACCCAGTCTTATTGACATTGATTTTTGTGAGTTTTCAATGTAACCTTTCATATCTTGATTGTTTAAATGAACTCTTTGTAAGGCAGGTATTGACGACAGATACGACCGTCCATTAATCATTTCCTGGCACTTCAATAGCTTTAACTGATTTTTTTTCTTTGACCTGGATTTCAACTTTGAAATTGAATAATTCAGCATTTGTGTGCCAATAATCACAATCAAGTTATAATTTATCAAATTCACTATTGAGTATATCGGGTGATCCAAAAAATTGTTATAACGGCTATTTTAGATAGTATTGACAGTATGTAAAACTGGCTATAGACATTATTTGATCAAATCGGGACTTTTAGTTTTAGTAAGATATAAAATCATTCAGCTGTGTGATCGTCTTAAAGCGTCTGAAAATATTTATAAAAATCGACAATGTTTTTACCTTGGCAATTTTGCAAATACAGGGAAAACCAATTTTTATTCAAAAAGGGGAAACTGTTCATCTTGCAACTTTATTTCCCAAGGTGATAACGTGTAAGATAATTCTAGAATAAGCGTATTTGACATCGTCGAGAGGAAGAACCAATGTTGATTGTGATCAATATTTTTACAATGCAAGCAAAAGGTTTTCCGTCCTTCTTTGACAACTTTACAGCTGCTTAGTTTTTATTTACATATTTCTAATTAAAAAAACCAAGTGTCCAATTTTGGTCAAATAATTTGTTACAGTCAATTTTATATCTCATCTAGACTGTGAACGCTATTGTAAGTTACGTAAATCAAAAAGTAGTTTTTACAGCCAATTTCTTATTGCATTTACCTAGAACCCTTATGTCCACCACACCTGCTGACTCCGCTTCCACTCCTATGCAACCTATTCGCAGCCTATTATCCCTCAACCGTCCCGCAACCATTACCTCCCCATTCATTCACCCCCAGGCCCGTCCAACCCTAACACGCAAGCCCTAAAACGTAATAACCACATACCCCCAGCCATCTCACAAGCCACAATAAATTGAATTTTTAATATTCTCTATAATAATCAAAGGATTTAGCACTTAGAGCTATCAAAGACAGAGCACCTTCTTTGTATTCTAACTTCCTATATATTATTGAAGTATATTATCTTATTGTGCCTTGTATTGATGGTTACATTAATTTTTCAGTTGTAAAGATTTTATTGGAAAGTAGTCCGTGCTTGAGAAGTTTAGATTTGAGGTCAGTTTTATTCATTTCTCGTAGGAGCTTATTAATTTGGTTAAATGAAATGCATTCAACCCTGAAAGTGTATTTTAATTTTTTTGGCCTTGTATCAAAGCACAAAAACAAAAATGTTAAAATGCTTATCTTACTAACATTTGGACCTTAATTTTATTGGATGTCCCAAGAAAATGTTTATCTGTTTTATTAATAATGTTAAGAACAGTACAACAGTTAGCAAACAAGGCGTTACATATTTGCAATATGGAAACATGAACATGATGAAAATGTCTCCAAAATCCATTACATATTCACCAAGATATGGAACGCGGAAGCTCAAAGGGATTTTAAAGCAAGAATCAGAGCCCTCTGCATGATATGAATGTTTAAATACGTTAAAACAGGCAAAAACATTTTATCTGATGCTTTTGAGGAGTAGCTTTTAAAACGACTTAAATATTATTTTTAAATCAATTGAATGTATTCGCTTTGTTATTTTTTTTTAAATTCAAATCTAGACCGTTGCACAACAACAATCCTTTGGTTCGTGTTAAAATTTAATACTTGCATGTGTTAATGCAATTGTCACATTCTGTAATTTCAATGTTCAATGTTCCTTGAAGGAATGTGCATAGTATCTGAAAGAAAAACCATATTTGAAAAGAAATGTTAAACTCTTTGAAAAACTACTCTAGAACAGCATGACATACACATTTTCTGCATACATACATTTTATATGACATACACACAACACAACAATTTCCTAATCTGTAATCCATAATTCAACGTCAGCGAATTTTCTTCGATCATTTGTAACAGGTTAATTGCCCGATTGAAGTCATCGCGTATGATTCTGAACAAAAGTTTGCATTTATTTTTATGATTCTTTCCATCAGGCCAGCGCATAATGATATTAAAATCATGCAAGTTATCTCATAACAATGAGAGCAAACATATAAGGATACATAAAGTAATCTTTCTCGTCAGCAATAATAAATTTCGTTTTTTTTTTTTCATTTGAACAAAGGTGCTTCATCACACCGTCAGCTACGCTGATTCGTCATGTGCCATAGCGCGTCCGATTAGAGCGTTCCAAGAGCGTTCTGCTTCCTGGATAATGTTTTGGTTTACATTGACTTGGGCCAGCTCTGTTGTGACTAGCTCGACCCACGCCAGTTTGTGTTTTCCTACAGGTCTCTTCTCTTTGGCTATCTGCTAGTGCTTGTCGAACTGGTGTTTTTGCTGGCAGTCTGAGTAGATGCCTTGTCAGTTTTTTTCTTTTGTTATTTTTCAGTTTCGGAGAGGAGCTAGGAGAAATATTCATGGCTTGATGAAATTTTTGTGAATTTATGAAATTATTATGGATCCATTATTTAACTACCGTTGGAAATGTCAAAAATGCGTGCATGTACATACATAACCTTCCGAGCTACACCACGTCCACGTCGAGCATGATTTCCTCACTCGGCCATCGTCCAAAGTTAAAATATAGCCAATGTCATTTTCGGAAGACTTTTTCCTCAACTATCAGACAATTTCCATCAATGTTTGCTATAATTTCAAAATGTTCACATGTTCAACAAGAGCTAAGCAAGGTAAGTAATAAAAGCGCTTGTTCTTTTTGCATTCTCTTTATCATCTTGGTCTTTTGATCTTTGCCAGAACCAGACAACAAGCCTTTTAGAATTATTCAAAACATTGCTATTGTTGCTATGCTTTGTTTGCGTTCCCTGGATCGTGCATGCAATTATTGACGGCTTGATACTTCTAGTGTTAACGCAATAAAGCTCCGATTTTATGCAGAGGCCTCTTGTTTTTACGTTGGCATAATATAGAGCTTTCTACTTCGATATCTTAGTAAATGACTTTCATACCCCGGCGGCAGTCCTTCCATTACACAAGTTTTCATACAATGACAAGTACATATGATTTGATAGTCGGAGCTCAAGTTGCTCTCTGTTTCCTGCAAGAGAGACCTACCCTGCAAGTGGCTCTCTTTTTCCAAACAGCGAAACCTTTTTCGCACCCCATATCACTTCCGGATAGGAAGGAGAGGCGATATGGCCAGTGAAATTTTTCGTTGCACGGAGAAGTATTGCAAGGTTAAATCTTATCTGCACAGGGTAATACCGACTTTCACGAATGCAAAAATCTTAATAATCTTCTGAATAGAATTTGAGGAACCTTAAAAGGGACAGGTACACTCTTCTAAAAGGTCATGGATATAAACAAGTCTGCTCTTCTCGCCAACCACGCTATATTTCTTCATAATTGCAACTGCCAATACAGTAAAAACCCGCATATAAGAACCTAGATTTTTAAAGTCAGCCTGTTTAGGTTCTTACTTATGTGGGGGTATTTATAACATAGGGTATGAGTTCTTAAACAAAGAAAACTTGATATCAGATGTAAATGCTATGGTGCATTAACAGTATAACTACAGTAAAAACCCGCATATAAGAACCTATGAATTTCCCATTCAGCTTGATAAGGTTCTTAATGAAAATACAAAAGCAGGGTTTTTTATTATTATTATTGTTGTTAGCCAGTCAAAGTTTCTCTTGTAAATTTAATGTTTCACACAACAGATCCCCAAATCTCAGTTTCTAGATTCTTAAATAAGTAGGTTCTTACATGCGGGTTTTTACTGATACAACTAAAAATCCGTAGCTAAGTCCCTTGAGTTGTATTTTGTCATCAAATGACCCGTCCGCTGTTATCAGACATCCTGTCTTTTCAAACAGTTTTTATAAAAAGGCTGTTGTCTTCTTTGCGTGCCCTCCGAGCCTCACCAACCATTAAACCTGTGTCATTAAACCTCTTCTTTCTTTAGCAAAGACTTTATTGTGCCAATGCTCAAGGTTACCATCATTATCGAGCTATCTCTCAATTGCCTCTCCTATTTTCATTTTTACCATCCTTCCACAGCCTGCATCAATTGGTTGCACTTTATCAGTGCGATTTGCTTGCAGCAAGTAAACAAGAGTACACCTACATAAATAATGAAATGCCTTTGATAGTTGAAAGCCAACATTGTCTGCAAAAAGCACTTTCTCTTTATCATCTGCCTTTATTCCAGGTATCAATGCTCTTTCTACCCACTTCAAATTCACCTCCTCGTCCATCCATGCACATCCATGAAAGTACACATCAGTAAATTTGTCATACTGCTCTTTTTCATCATCAGAAACATTACCCTTGCCTCTGAAAACTATAGCTGGTTCTACATTTTGTAGGCCAAATGCTCTTATACACAGCTGAAGTGTAGCTTGGCGTTTGTCTATTCCAAATGAGGGCTGGGACACCCATACCTGTTTGAACCTGCTATCTCATATGTTTTCTCTTGTCCAATGACAAAAGGTATTGGGGCTTGATCATCGTTATATCTTTGCTCAGAAAGCCATCTGCCAAATTTCAAATCTACTGGGACTTTCATTCTCCTTTGCGCTGTTTTTACAGCTTTTCTAAGTTCTCTGTGAAACTTTTGAATTTCTCCTCTTTCTACTGCAGAATCTTTTTTTTTATTTGTCCTGTTTCGAAATGAGATGTTGCTCCTCTTCTTAAATCTCTGGAACCAGTTTTCACTGGCCTTGAATTTATCAGCTTCCTCCTTACTATAGGAGCTTTCAAGTTTCATTTTCATTTTTTTGAAGAGCCAAAATTTTGAGATCTTACTTCCTTTTGCTCTTCACAAATTGAACTCGGCAACAACAGGTCTTGCTGCCTTTGGGTACTTTTCACTGCTCCCTCCTTTTTAAATTTCCGATGCTCCCTTATGTTTTGCCTGAGCTCCCTTATGTTTCCAATATCTTTCTTCTTCTTATTAAAAGCCCGCTCACTTTCAATTCCCATTCTTTCTTTGTTCAATTTAACAACCATCGATTTGCTTACTCATTTAATTTCAGCAACTTTGTTCCAGCTACCTTTTACTCTACTTTTTGTCAATGAATCTAGCATGCTGAGAGTCTGCATCTTAAATTTTAATGTATATGATTTACGTTGACTCATCCCATGTTGGCGCTCTCAGATCTTGTTGGGTGTGGTATCAGTTCCAGTTGGCTTATCAGTGGTTGAAGTATTCTTCGTTGCCTGTTTTTGCTCTTGCACTTCATTCATAACAGACGCATCTACATATGAAAAATTCTTTTTTGCGTGCGTAACTTTGAATAACTGATAATAAAATATGAAGTAACTTCATATTTTTAGCATCTACATATGTTTGAATGCTCTTGTTACTCCTACTCACTTCTGTGTTTTGTTTCCGTTCTTCGTCAAATTCACGGTTGTTATGCTTAAAATGTAAATGCATCTTCAGGTATTGCTTCCCAGAGAACGTTTTAGAACAGTTACATGTCTTAATCTTCTCTTCAACTCTAACTGTCTTTGGTAGAGCTAATATCAGATCGAACTTCTGACAATTGAATTATATTCTTCTCTAAATTCCACAGCTAAATATCGTGCGATCCATGATCCATGAATTCACTGGAATTTTGCGAAGGACTCTAGAGAATTATGGGAAAAAATCTCGCATCCAAGATGAGACTTAGTAATAATGCTCTCTTTCCTCATGTTTAGTTTTTTCTTCAGAAAGCTAAGCGTCAGATCTTGCCTAGCTACTAAAGCTGGTATTTTTTATATTTGCAACAACGAAATAAGAGATTGCGTCGTAGTGTGAGTTATACATAGAGGCAAGCGTAAGAGGTTAGCAAATTATTGGAATCAGACTCATTATTTAGACCTGTGAACTAAATAACGCTGTGCTAATTTTTAAAATAACTAAGCTTAGTATATATATCTTATATCTCTAGTGGCATTTTATGATTTTCACTATATTGTTAGACCACACATCACATATTCTGTTTTTTCCTTTTTTCTGTAAACAAAAATCTTTTGATAAGAACCTGGATAGAATATCAGGGGGAGAGGGTTCTTATGTACAGTGTTAGAAATCCCAACTTTCAGGCTGTATGTTCTTTTGACTGTAGTTTGCAATAGCTGTTTCAATTCTTATGGTGCGTGATCAGGTACATTTTTGTTTTCTCTTAAAATGCCTATGCAAAGTTCTGGTCAGTTTTCTGCTGAATGAAAATTATTGAAATATAGTTAATTGGAAACTATTTTCTGAAAACAGTTTTTCGATATTCGTTTTCCAAGTATTTTTATTTAATTATTGAATCCTGCCAATATGCGCTTTTGATTGACAAAATTCTTGATTCGTGTATGACGTCACAAGTAGGACATGAATCATT
>JAYJMH010038787.1:0-15525 GCA_036873815.1 Phacellophora camtschatica | reverse complement strand
CCCCCCCCCCCCCCCCCCCCCCCCCCCCCCCCCCCCCCCCCAATGAAGACAACTTGATCTATATATCAAATGTGAACAATAGACAAATTTTCAGGGTAATTAGGGCTCTGACGTAATGATGTTCTAGTTTGCAATTAGAAGGACACTAAGGCCATTTTCTCTCAAAAAACAGGTAGTTTAGAATGAGTATGAATTTTTTGAAAGTTTTTTGCGCATGCGCAGTGATAAAGTGTTATTAAAAACAATCACATTGCAACATCCGTAGATAATATTTAGGAAAAGTCAAAAAGCTTCACAAGCATCTGAACGACGCTTCTTTAGTTGTCTTAAAAAATGTAGGAGGGGGGCTAATTTAGCCCCCCCCCGGTCCAGATAGGGTTAAACTGGCAATTTTAGTTTTATTATTTTATTATAACTGGCTAAATCCCTTGCTATCTGGTGATTACCAACTAAACCATGACAATTAATCTCTTAACTTTAGGCACATAGAATCGCAAGATATTAGAGATTGCAATTGAAATTATTTACACTTACGACGATATTGGCAATAATATGGTTGAACAAAAATCTCGTGGTAATCTTATAGCCCAGTAGTCTGAACGTGTGGTAGGGTAGAACGTCTGCAAACAAATACTTGCACTTGCACTGCTATTTTGTGTGTGTTCATTTCTATTCTTCCTTTGCTCATAGCCACAGTGGGTAGGCTCTTTTAATAAGAGGTATTTCAATACCAAACAAATTTTTAAACTGAACATTTTAGAGGTATGGATCAAAATGTGAAAAAAGCATGATATCTTATGCTTGTCAGTGACTCGCCGTTTGAAATGTAGCTTTTTCGCCACCCCAAAAAGATGGTGGGGCTTATTCACTCACACAAAGGGTAGTATATGTACCAGGTGCCACAAATATTACGTTTGCAAAGATATTGCTGAGGAGCTTTCGCTTTCCCGTTTCTAATTGCATTTAGTAATTGAAACTTCAACTTAAATTTTGATACCGTCAGGTTGGCAAAATCATCTGAAAAATCGATGGGTTTCCTCAAAACCAGAGAGTGGTTTTACAGATAATTTGCTTACGAAAATTAGTTGTTTATGGCAAAGAAACCTTGATGGTGACATTATTGATCATTGAATGGTGACACACAATGATTACCAAGTTACCTCACATATAAGAGCACCCTGGATAAAGGCACTGCGCTAATATTTCATTTTTGTTTTGAACCACTTCAAAGTATTCTAAAATTACAGTTTCTACTTGTTCTTTATTCTAAAATCACAGAATTTCCTTGGTCATTTCCTGTGATAACTGCAAGGAACTTCCAGGAAATTTCCGGAGCAGAGAACTGTTGAAGCTAGTAAATAAGATAATATCAAATCAAAAAGGACAGTTTGCGTTGTTATTTCAAACATATTACTGCAAACATATACGTGTCCGTGTCACAACATCGTGAAAAACATAATTACTTCATAGGCGCATGCACCTTTACGCTCTCAATTTTTAGATTTGAAAATCTCAAAAATCGTAAAATTTCGGTCTAAGACCCATGCGTATGTGAGGTAATAGGGTAAAATGTTATTGCTGATTGAAGTCAATGGCACTAATGAAATAGTAGAAAAAAGAGTCTGACTTGGTCAAAGAGGAAATCTCTTGAAAACGTATAGCATGACTTCAAAGCACTTCTACTTTCCTTTGCAAAATGGTTGATTTAAAACGTGACGTAAACGTAACGTACTCACGCATAACTGTTATCCTTATATAAAGTTATTCAGCTCAAAGTTTCCAAAAAAGTCAGAAATTCATCTGTGATACTGTGATAGTCAAACAATATTAATGACCGTGGTCATTATCAAAACCTTTTATTTTGCAGAAACACAAATTTACCCTTACGTCGGGTGTAACTCGGTGATTATTGGTTCATTTTTGCCAAGTAAAAAATCAAACATTAAATTGAACTCTCTTCTATAACACACATATGGAAACAAAAATATCAAAAAGTAAGCTCCTCCACAGTGTCCTTGCAAACGTGTAGCCGTTTTGAGACATCCAGTGCACGGATTCCTCTTTGAAAATTTCTGTGGAAAGCGTTTTAAAAATGAGTTTTTGGCTTATTTTTTAGTAGAGGGAGCCACAGAAGGCAGTAAGCGTTAGCTTTACGGGTATAAAAGTTCGGAGCTTTGAGTCAAGAAAATTATCGTTCAAAAAATGTGCACCTCATTAAATGAAATTGAAACTAATTTCTAACATCCTCATATCTTCGAAAGTCCATAATTTCAAGCTGTTGTTGAGTATTGGAATTGGAACTGATTTTTTCAAGGTGACATCCAAGAAAAAGCAATTTTGTCACATTTTTGCAAAAATCATAAGCATTTGTATTCTGCACAATTTTATTAATAAACCCAACTGAAAACTCCAAGGCCTAATTTTCAATTAAGCACATTGTGACAACGAATGATGTAATTGCATGTAAACTAGTTCTTTACCTGGTTGATGTAATTGCATGTATATTAGTTCTTTAACTTTTCGCCTTCTGCCAACTGCTTTTAAGCTGCAGAAATGAAATTTGTGCCTTTTTCTCCAATGTAGCAAGTTCGCGTACTGAAGATGCAAGCTCTGCCGTGTGGTATGCAAAATTTCCTCCTGGTCAAAGAAAGTTGCAAAACATTGAAGTAAAGTCATATCAGATGAAGAAAATCACACACAAAAATCATATAGACACGCAAAAAATCAGACGATGCCATGAGGTAAAATCGATACGCCAAAAACCAGAAGGTACGATGAGACACTATGAGACAACATGAGACACGTACGCTTTCTTCAGAGCAATATTCGTTGTTAATTTGAAAATTAATACTTTCACATCAAAAAGAGGGAGAAAAATGCAGAGAAAAACGACACACCCAAGCCTCTTAAATTAATCGAGGAGTATATCATTTGAAACAAAGTATATCATTGCATACCTGCATTGATTCTCTTTTTTCCATAAGTAACTTTTCCATCAAAATCATTCGTTGGAACGTTCATATCAGGTTCTATCGCGCTAATAGTTTCTCCCAAGTGCTCTTCAATATCTCCTAAACACTGCAAATAAATCAAAAAAGGATTTGAAATCCGGCTAAAAAGCAAAGCCTAATTTCCAAGTCCAAGAACCGCCAGACGTAGAGTCATCTCGCCTATCGTCTTTCTGAATTGATTAAGATTTTTTGATGATTTAGCTTCTATGGTCAGTTTATTCCATAAATTAGCTCCTCTATAATCAAAACAGCTTTGGCCGCATGCAGATCTTCGCATAGGCACTTTGAGGTCACTTTTATGCATATGTTTATGTTTATCACACTACGTAACTCCCTTTTGCTCGAGTTAGATAGATTTGTAAATAAACTGGTGAGGTACTCAGGAGTTTCTTTATTTAAGGATTTATATGCCAATTTGGAAGTATAAATTCGAGACATATAAAAACACAAGACATCTTGCTGACTCCAAATATCCAATACCTTTATGGTTTTTGTTCAGACTTATTCGCGAAACTATCGAGAAAATAGGCGGTAAAGGGCGAGTGGCGGTGACGGGTAAAGACTGCGAAGAGACTCTACTGGGTGAACTGAAAAATTAAGAACGCATGAAAAATCACGAAAAATTGATTTTGCTAAACATTTTATTTATTTTTGCGCAGTTGTATCCAGGAAAGGTCAAATTATTTGTCACAATATTGCATTTTCCAGCTGTAACTTAAATTCAGTATAATTTGGATTTTTGTGAGCATCCTGGTTTCTATGCATATTCTGTTATTAATCTTAAATGTTAAATATCTATGTTATAAATATTAAGATGTTATAAATAAATATCATAAATAAATTAAATGTTTTGTTTATTCTCATTGTTTCATATTATTACAAATTTAAGAATTATCATGTCCAATAACAGTATGATCCTGTAAATCACAGCAAAATATTTTTTTACCCAGAACAACGAAGTGATTGGAAAGTATTGCTCAAAAGTAGGATTTTTATGCAGTAATTACGATTTTCATGCAGTAATTACGTGACCAATCCAATTTTGTTTACCTCATGGCTGTAGAAATATATTTTTAGTAACAAAAACAAATTTTGCTAATTTTTTAATGATTAAATATTTTTTGAGGTCACCCAGTATAAAGGGGTCAATATTCTTCACAATTTGGCAAGAAAAGACACGGGAAATGTTCAAGCTATTTGGGATCTGATACGTGTTGTTCGAGTCTGGGAAAGAGATTCAAAGCAACATTGGGAAAAATTCAAAATCTGAGAAGAATATAGAGCCCTACCAGAATGGCATTATGGCAACTGAATCTTATTTTTACAAACTGTTCAAATGCGTGTGAAAATTATATTAAATATTGTTTTAGAGCTCCAAAAAGGAATCACTTACCTGAATTTCATTGTACCAAATGGTGCATCCTCCCTGATCCAAAAGTTTTGTATTATAGCAACCACGACCTCGACTATCACATTTATGATACCATACCTGCAACAACAAAATTTAAAAACTAAATACCACTGCTAATTCTACTGCACCTCCTCTGGGTATCAAGTCTCAAGAAAATTGGTTACCTTTGCATGTAAGGTACTACTTCCTATTCCAAACTGTTCATAATGATTTCAGCGGAACTCTAAAAAATAATAGGGACGTTTTGACCGGAAACGAGTTCAAGTACGAACGTAAAGTGTAAAGAATAAACTTGTGACAAATCATGAGACATCAGAACGTTGTGCTTTTTAAATCTGAAACGTGAAATTGACTATTTCTCATCGTCTTTCGGAAAAACAAGCTGAAGACTCCGAGAAGAAAAAGAAATCACCTTAATTATAGCAACAACGAGAAGGCCTGATCTACGAAGAGCCCTTGACAATGCGAAAATAGAATTGAAGATTCAAAAAAAGCTATTTCTTTTGCTAAACCGCATTTTGTAGTGTATTTTCCAACCTTGTACACCAATGGATTTGTTTATACTTTAAAAAGAGCTAATCAATTCGTAGTATGTGTGATCACGTGGAAAAATTTCAAAATGTAAAAAACTCATGATTGAATTAAATAGAAAAATCTTGTATGCTATTAAAAACACTGTACTGTATCTCAAAATGAAAAAAAGTACTAAAAATGCATGATTGTCTTATTTTCCCACAATCTCACATTTAGCTAAATACAAAAATGATTTAAAATATTCAAAGGCTTTAATGTAGTGTCGTATTTCATCTCAAAAACGCCTTGTCTCAAACAAACGCCTCCCCTTTTAACATAAGTATTATTCGAAGCAAGATATATTTTAAAATTAATTTTCTAGTGAGCAATAAACGCCTTCCTCCAATAAAAGTCGTTGCGAATTGTTGAAGAATTTAATAAAAGAAGGGGAGCGCTTATTTTAAGAAATACGGTATCATAAGAAAAACAAACTTGCAAACCTTTTCTTTTTCAGAAGCTACTAACGATATTGCAAGTCCCATTCTAAGAATAATAACAAAAGAGGATTACAAATATTTAAAAGATTTTAACGATGACTTGGACCGCTCACCAAGGACAACACGCCTCGCCTGGCAGATACAACAGCCGAACAATGTATTAATTACGGTAAGAACCCGTCACTAGATACCGGGTTTTGAAAATCAGCCGGTGTGCTTTCTTAATATTTTGGCAAATTAAATTGACTAAGGCTGATGTATGCTGCCAATAATGTGATGGAAAAGTCATACCAAAACTCTTTTATTATCGGAAATGATATCCACCATTTAAACTCTTTTAATAAATATTAAAAAGTACTTTTTAACTTTTTGACAAAAAATCAGCGTGTGGTTTCTTATAATTCAATTTCTTGTGGCGGGTACTTACCATAGGTATGGTAAAAATACAATCAAGAAAAAAGATAGGTGTTTGGCTGGTTGAGAAACGCAGAGGTACTGCAAGTTATCTGCTTGTTTACATGCATCTTTTTGAACTTAAAAAAGCCTAAAAAAACTGTTTATATCATCATTTCAAAATTAACAATTTCGTTAAATTGTATGTTTGAGATGGCACAAATTGTCTGATATTTTTCTTGAATGAAAGTGATATAAAGCAGGCATCGATGTTGATGTTTCTCAAAAAATTAACTCAATATCCAAAGTGTATTCAATATTCTCAATATCCATATCATGCACAATAAGTTCAAAATTTTCTGCAACTTCGAGTTCCCCAAAAGGTTTCTGGGAACAAATGTTCCGATACTTCTTGCAACTCTGGCAAAATGCTTCCACGAGTATTCTCTTTGCAATCAACCAAAACTTCATTTACAAAGATATAATGTAATGGTTTGCGAGAAGAGGCCACGATATCAAAGCTAGTTATATGGTGGCTTCAGAGTGAGATTATGAAAACATGCGGCAAATCATTATATTGCGTTATCGATCAGACCCGAAGAAGCAGCGCATGGCTGTCAGTGAGAAATATTGTCAATATAGAAAATAAAAACTATTTCGTCATTGCTTATTTGTATCGCTTTGTGGCTTTTATTTTTATATACAAAGACATGAAGAACCGGGTGCGCCAAAAAAAAAAAACATCTTTGACGAGCTACCAAAAATCGTATACTTCACGGATTACAATGATTACTGTTGATATTCACGTCAAAAGGAATAAGCTAGTTTTTTCTAGGATTTTTGGGGATTTTTTTCGATGCTTGTGCTTGCATTACAAGCGATTGTCCAAAAGTTTCAACCTCACTGAAGCTCGAAAACATTGAAAAACCTTGATATCATTGAGGTCGAACATTGACTTCGTACTTTAAAAGGAAATGAAAAGCCCCAAAAAAGCCTTTATTCAAACTGCGAAAACTGACGCGTGAAAACTGAAAGAGTCTTTGATTCGCAGACATGGTTGCAAGAATCATTTTGTCCATGTGCTCTCAAGCTTTAGAAATTTGATCAGTGTTTTTTAGTGTTTTTGCAATTTTTGTGAGATCGAATTTTTTCGAAAAGAATCACCAAAAATCGTTTTTAACTATAGCTTAGTACTTTTGACGTGAATATCAGCTTTAATCATTGTAATCCATGCAGTACACGAATTTTGATAGCTCGTCAAAGATGTTCCTTTTCTGTGGGGCACCCGGTACATACACAAATACTTATTAATGCGTCCCTACCTTTCAGCACGACCAACTCGGCCAATTCTATGAATGTAATTTGCTTTGTCATCAGGAAGAGTAACATTGATAACTGCAATGAAGAGCAAAGAAGAACAGCTTATCTTATCAAGTTGAAACTCACAAAAGAAAATCCAGTTAAAAACGAAGCTAAACTGAGAGGTTTAGTTACATAAAAAATAAAAGTTAATTACAATACATTAATTCTGGGCGTGAAATGGTTATAACTCTTCACCATCAGTTTGTGAATTTCATCCGCAGCATTACGATGATTATTATTTTATATTACTGAAGGGATTTTAAGATGAAATAATTATAAATGAAAATGAAAAAAATGGAAATGGAAACGTTTGATTCTATTATAACAATATTTATTTAACCGTTTGGGCCCTGGAAGTAATGGAAAATCCTAAACAAATGACTTGGTATTAGCACAAATTCATCCCCAAGGGAACACTTTCCACCAACATATTTTGTAAAATCGCTCATAAGACTTAAGCAAAAAAATAATCTGAGTTAGCCATTTACCTGAAAGGGGAACCTTTGAAACACTAAAATCAAATGGCTTTCCTCAAATTTGTAGATCAACAAACGTTTTGCTTCAAGTAAGAAAGTAAACTGTAAGTAAACTTTCTAAAACATGTTTGTGTATTTACTCCTTGTTATTTCTTTAACCTGTATGTCACCCTGAATTGATCATCGCCCTGAACAACTCGCTTACTTGTTTACGTTAGTTTTTTTTTACTTGTGAGAGTTCTTGGCTGTAACTTCAATCTAGATGCACGCTTTACGAGTTTATTTGTTTCAAAAGCGTCAAGAGAATGAATTAATGGTAAACAAGAAGGTGATCCATTCAGGGCGACACCACTCGAGTAAAGCAATCGATTGCTCTGCAAACCAAAACAGGACAAAACAAATCTTGCATTTTGCTCGATAAAAAGATCTCTTAAAATCATTGAAGCCAAATGATATTCATGATGCTACTAGTATTCATAGAAATGAAAGAAACCAAATTTTCAACCAAACTTTGAAAGAAACTTCTCTTTGACAGAATACGACGCATAAAAGTAAAACTGCATCTCTGAGGGGGAGTGCCCATTGTTCGATGGGTAAGTAGCCAATCAGATTCGTATTAATCTGTAACTAACCAATCAGACATGCTGTCAGTCAGCAAACTCATAGTCATGCAGTTATCACTTCAACAAAAATAAACTTTTGAAATCGGCCTCCAAAAAGGGCCTGAACACTGATCGCAGAAATTTTCTAGCATTAAACTTTACCCTTGCCCTAACTCTTAACATATGACTCATAACGTGCGATATTGAAAGCTGGTAAGGTAAAGTTCAGAGTAGCCCCTTTTGATTTGCTGTAGGAAATTTTTCAGCTTAAATTCATTTGTTGAAGGCAATGCATCATGGTGAAAATTCCTACGCAGCAACCATTTTGAGCCTTTTCGTATGTTGTTAAATACACATTATTGGGAAAATGGTCTTACCAAATGGAATTCCTTTTACGTCTATTCCTCTTGCAGCAACGTCAGTGCAAACAAGAAACTTAGCTTCACCACTCTAAAAATGAAAATGAGTCATATGTATGTGGCGCCGGAAAAAATATTTTTACACTTTGGCACAATTAGGCTTTCAATTAAGTACAAGAAAATTTGGTATTCCATCAAGCTATGATTTGTCTAAGATTTGAAATCAACCAATCACATCACGGGAATGTTGTCACATGCTCATATATATTTCGAATCGATTGGCTATTCTGAAAACGAAACAAATTAAGTGATCAATAAAATACAAAAATCTACTATGGTCTTCAATTCTGAAAAATTAAATACGTCAATTCGATTGTAAACCGATGTATTCTAATAAAAAACTTCATGGAATATAGTTGCTTAAATAAAAGTTCAATGGTTTCCAGGTGTATTCATAGTGATTCATTGATAGTTAACTTACCGATAAATACCCTAGTTAGCATTATTGGTGACTTGTGAGCTGAGATATTCGCCTTTAAATCTCAAATTCGAAGGTGAATTTTGGACGAAAGGCCTAAATAAATCAAGTTAGAAAGAGAGTCACCGAGAGCTCAGCAAGGCATTCCACTTTTTTCTTTATTCAAAGAAAGGTGAAAGCGTGTACAAATTTACTTTGAAATTAAAGATTTGACTTTTCCTGTTGTACTTTGGCACTAAAAAGAGTAAAAAGCGGAATGACTATTACCTAGGCCTTTCAATCAAGTTAATTTTTGATGAGATGAAAGCAAGTTTTGGATTCTAAGATGAAAGTCTCGACTCAGAAGTCACCAATAATGCTAAATAAGGTATCTATAATTAAGTTAACTATTAGCAAATTACTACGAAATCATTTGGAAGCCTTTTAAGATTTACTTTAGAGGCTATAATCCAGCAAATCCTTGGTGTTTTTTTGGGTAACCCGGTAGGGCAGTAGGAGACCCGAAAATTATTCAAGACCCTTTGTTACCTGGTTGTAAGTACCAGTGCCATCGGAACCGGGACCCCAAAAAATTTAAAAAACAATAGCTGGTTGCATTATGTAAATAAAAGCTTTGTTCTTTATTGTTTTCAAAACAATAAAGCCCCAATCTGTCTTTGGGTTTCCTATTACCCGCGCAATAAATTGTTATTTAGAAGTTAGTTACTAACTGGTTTAGCTGAACGATCTGATACAAGTATATACGTAACATGTTGTTTATTTAGAAATTTTATGACTTTGTAACAGGAACATTATGAATCAACTTGTTTTGATATTTTGATACACCTGCGTAATAGCCTCGTATTGCAACTGAGGTTGAGGAAGAAAATTGTTTTGCAAACGAACGTTTTACGTAGAACTGGGTCAATAACATTTTTTTTCTATCGAATCTTAAAACCATAAAAAAATACAACCATAGCGGAAAAAGACACAAGGTCAACAAGATTCCACTATGAATGGCACTTACAATATTAATTATCAGTCAGAATGAGAAAATTACAAACAACAAAAGGCTAGGCAGCATGAAAATCGCAAAATTAAGAAACCTTAAACGCAGCCAAATTCGCCTGACGCTCCTTGTGGCTTCTATCACTGTGTAGACAGACGCAGGAAAATGCATTATTCCTTTGACCTATGGCAATAGAAAAACATTATTAAAATCGTCAATTTTAACTCCAAGCACTACTTAACCGCTTCATAGAACCAAACAAAATATTTTCAATGAATCTTCATGAACGTTATTCTGCAACTGTGAGAACACAAAAGCATACAAATGTTCTATAGATTGCTTTTTCGCGAATTAAGCCGACAAGTGTGACGTCAAATTGTTTTCGGTTGAATAAAGATTTTCTTCTAGCTGCACCAATCGTCATTCTTATCAATGAGAAATTCATGCAGCAATTTAAACACTTAGGGATAAAACTAAAAGCTTAAAGAATAATTAGTAGAAAAAACGGATAACACGATGGTCTACGAAGGCAGATGTCTTGCATAACAACAATATTTCCAGACGGTTTCTGTTGACGCATCAAATATCACCATGAAGTAAAATAAACCTTAGCAAAATAGTCTGGAATGAATAATTACGGTTAAACGACAAATTTTCCACAATCCTGGCCAAAAATGATTGAGACAAACGCTTATAGGAATTTTTGACAGATGTCTTTAGAAATAAATAATTTCATACGCAAACCCTCTTCCCCCCTGTTCAATGTTGGCGCAAATGAAAGGGTATTGAATATTGACTTGCAAAATCAAATTCAGAACCAGAAAAAATAAAAGGGGGAGGGGTATGAAGGAAAAATATATGACTTTGGGGAACTGTTTAGCCAGAATTTAAAAAAATTATTCTTAAATTGTAAAACACAATGATCGAGCAAGCAATACATCTTATCGAATTACTTTCCCTTTGATAGAATACGACGCATAAAAGTAAAATTGCATCGCTGAGGGGGAGTACCTATTGTTCAATGTATAATTAGCCAATCAAATTCGTATTAGTCTGTAACTAGCCAATCAGACACGCTGTCCGTCAGCAATTTCTCAGAGCTAAGGGTATACCCTTATTTTAAATGGACATATTACCTTTAATAAATGATAGAGTTAAAAAGAAAATAATGGATGCCTCTCTAATGACCTGCCGAGTTTGATGGAGGATCGTGATGGATGGCGTGGCAGAGGCAAGTCAATCCGAGCTAGCAGCTCGACCAGATGGTGATGATGAGTTGTGCAAGTGCAAGTTTACTTGTTTATCAAGTTCTTTGATCAAAAAATGAAAACCTAACTTTTACCAGGAATCATCATCATCATCATCATTACTTTATTTAATGTAGGCTACATTAAAAATCGACATATCTTCTTACGCATATGACAGAGATATCGATCTCTGTGAAAAGTACATTGCAAAAAACGCAACAAGCTGATATATTAATGTTAAAAAGTTTAAGAGTCTTCAAATCGTTACTCGGGAAAATAAACAAAACTGTCCAGAAGAAACGATGTTATGGTTGAATGTAAACAAGTAAACTTGCACTAACACTACATGTCATCATCATCTGGTCGAGCTGCTAGCTCGGTTAGACCTGACTCCACCACGGCATCCATCACGATCCAGCATCAAACTCGGGAGGTCATTAGAAAGGCATCCAGTATCCATGCATAGTTGGTCAATGTATGCGGTTGCTGGGCGACCTACCCTAGCTCGGCCATGGCGAGGGGTCCAGAGAAGTAGGTAGGTCACTGGCCTCTTTGGCTCGCTAGCAATGTCCAGCAAAACGCATTCTGCGTTATCTTTAGATCTCTGAAGTATAGCTGGAAGTTTTCCATAGAGCTGCCCCTTCGTGGGGTGTCTTCTCTACGAGATGTGCCATCGAGGCTGAACTCAAGAGTTTTGGCGAGAGTCCAGGCTGTAGCCTATTTGGAACACAACTGGGCGTTCCAATTAGGCTACTTGTTTGCAAAACAGCTGCGGAGGGGCTTCATTTCTGATAATTCTGTTTCCAAGTGAGTGTTAGAGAAGAAGCTTCAAGTTTGATACTTTCCTAAGCAAAATCAACGCAATAATCGCCGAGTTACACCAAATACAAATACAAATTTAACGTTTTTCAGTGATTATTCGGTTGATTTTGCCAACAAAGGTGATGACGTCTCTTTTATTAAACTTAAAATAAAGATAAAGATTGATGTCATTGAAGTAATAAAGATTTAAAAATAATTAATGAACATACCACCTCCCTTAGCAACGAGGTATTTTTCAGTATTATCACAATCTAACTTGGTCCTACAAAATATTATTGCTTGATCCATTTTGTGTTCAACAATTGCTTTAAACAAATATTCAGCCTTCAGTATCTTGACAGCTTCCGATTTCATTTCTAAATTAAAGTAAAATTAATATCAGTAAATTTTAAGGTATATCTAATTTAATCTTTTCTGATAAAGTTTCAAGATTTATATCATTGCCTTTAGTTCTCATAAAAATAAACAAATACGAGATTGCAATCAACGATACCACAGGGAGCATGGAAACACATAGCAACCTTGCGGCCTTAATGCCACTTTACACGGTCAGACCCTTCTTCGCTTCTCGTAGTTTTCTCATTACTCAGCTGAAAATTTCCGGAAACTGAAAACAAAAGGAACAAAATGAGATTCCTCATAATATACCGGTTCGCTGGTTTATATTGCCGGTTTGCTGGTTGATACCTTGGTTATAAAATTTTCTACCTCAATTTTTAAAGGCATTTTGGATAGACACAAGGTTAAAAATGTATTCAGTGAGAATTCCTCATGTCATTCTGAAGCAATTTTGCAGGAAAAGGATTGGTAAATTTTTTACGTTTTCTTGACGATAAGTGCAAATGTTACTATCAAGAGATACAACAATATCAATGAATCTTTTTCACACAGTGTACTTTTTTCTCTACACGTTTCTCAAAAGCAGTCAATACTCTTGTTTGTAAATCTAAAATGTAGACAATTCTTTCCCGAGTTTTCAGCTGTTTTTTTTTTTACAAAGTCGCTCATAACAAATATATATATGAAATGATTGATATAAGTTAAAAAAATGATTATCTCAGTTAGCCCTTTATCTGCAAAGGATTTTAGCAATACTAAAATCGAATGGTTTTCTTCAGATCTGTTCATCAGAAAATGTTTAACTTTTTTCTACCCAACCCTTCCACCTAGCCTGGTAATAACAGAGCACCAATTCTGGACTTGGCTATCCCAACCTTTTTGGATAGATTGAAACGAGGCTTTAAGAGGTATATTATCGAAGTTTAAATTTTTCATTGTTCGTAGTTCGAATTACGATTACGAGTCCAAACTACAACGATTGTAGTAAGTCTACTGGCCACCCTTAGGTAGTAGTCTCGTTTTGAGAAGCGATAACAGGGACAAATGTAGTATCGAAATTGTCTATCGTATTATTTGCGCAATTACCTGGTGTAAGACTATTTGGATTAAGTTTATCATTTGCATGAATTCCGTCAGTCTAAAAGAAAATAAAAACCATTGACTTAATAAATAGCGAATAATATTTTTAAACAAATCCACCAAATTATCAACTCACCAAATCCTCAAATATGTTTTCGAGAAATGAACATCCTAGCAGCTACATAAATTTATTTTCTGTACCAAAGAATATCAAAAGTGCAGCAATGAAAATTGATGTGAAAGAGCAACGCGTGAAAAACTTTAGAAAAGGAAGATTTTTATTTTGTAAAATTTATTGGAAAGTACGGCCCAATTCATCTATCCATTAAATCTATAATAAATGTTAAATCTATCATTGAAAGCTACGCATTAAGTTCAAGTATCGTATTTTCTCTATTTACCACCCATTCTCTAATAGCAGCTCGTCTCTAATTACAATCCCACATTTTTCAAAATGTTTATATCAGGGCCTACTCTCTCATAAGCGTCCAGGGCGGTTAATACATCGTTAATTTATATTAATTTTAGTGTAAATTTTGTGCGTTTAATATATGATTTAATGGAAAGTTTTGTTGAAAGTTTTGAATATATTTTTTTAACCGTCCACTCTCCATTTAGCGCCCCACTCCAGTTAGCGCCCCACTCCATTTAGCGCCTCACTTCAGTTAGCACCAAGGGTATTTTCAGAACATCATTTTAAGCACTCAGATCGCTAGAAAGATCAAATACGGAAGCTCGAATCATATTTGTAATGCTCTGTTAGATTATCTCGAAATTGATAAGGCAGCAAAATTTATTTAATGTAATAAGTGAAGTTTAACGTTTGAATCCAAAAATAACTTTGATTTCGGTTGATATATCAATTGAATTTGACAGAACACAAGTGCGACGTTAAAAGTGAGCCTAAAAAAAGTTATTTTCTCGAACGCAATAAATTAGGAAACAAAGGTAAACATCATTACCCCCTTAAAGCAATGAACAGCATATGTCAATCCTAAATAAAGTTGAATTTGATTTGATTTAATTTAATACAGTTTAGATAGAGATAGAAAACATAAAGATCAACTACAGCTTCACTGAACAGACACAACTAAATGACCCTTTCACGCCCGGATAGCTATATATCCAGTTAACAAAGTAAATCCTATATCTCAGTTTTCTTTTGCACATACAAACTAATTTAATAAAACTATTTTGAAATATCTGAAATGTCTGCACAAGCAAATCCTATCAAGGTTTACTTTTGCAGTGGGTTGTACATAAAAACTAATTTAATAAAAATATTTTAAAATATCTTAAATTAACATAAATTTCTGTCCGCATTGGACCTGCCGGGGTGAAAGGGTTACGCACTGGCCCTTCCTGGGATAAAAGGGTTAACGATGAAAATTTGTCTCCAGTTACTTTGTAATGCAGAGCATACGGATCACAAAGCCCATGGACGGATGACCCAGAAAGTAGGTTCCATCTTTGGAAGATTCTATAAATCAGCCATGGCGTTTGAATCACATCAGTCGGTACATAAGTTGATTTTATATCATTCTCGAGATAAAATAAGATATGTAAAAAGATATTATTCTTGACGTTTAGTCTTAAGAAAAAAGCTAAACTTTGATTGCGCTGTATTTTGTCTTAATTATAGGTGCTGGCAAACGTACTTTAATCGGACTTCTTAGACTTTTCCACCTCGTATCACTTGTAGGGTTGATTCTACATACCTGCAAAAACAAAATAAATACAATGATAAAAATCCTACGCAACTTTTTATAGCTGTTTTTGCATTCCAATAAAACATAACAAGACATTGCCTACAAGCTATTCGATTATGCTACTCAAACAATGCTACGGGGGACAGAATACTGTGTCTAACCTATGGTCTCTGAAAGCTCTCTGAAAGCTCTCTGAAAAATCTTCAATTTGACTTTTTGACACACTAATTTAGCACCA